>KL260121.1:23634-35813 GCA_000699545.1 Podiceps cristatus
TCTTCCATTCTTTATTTATTTCCTTCTTCCTTTCTTTCCTTCCTTCCTTCCTTCCTTCCTTCCTTCCTTCCTTCCTTCCTTCCTACCACCAAGAATTTGGTTGTTGATACTAGATAACCGACATATTGGTGTCCTAACTACACATAGGAAGCACACTATCATATTCTAACAAAAATCCTGTTTAGCCCATTGAAATATTACAGCTCAGTAATAAGAAAGGGAGTGAATGACTTTCCTTCCAGCTTGTTTTTTATAGTCTTTACAGCTGTTCCACATATAAACAAGAACTTCAGTGCATAAACAGAGACTAAGCATAATAGAGTGACAAATTAGATCCCTCAGAACTGATGATGTTTAGATTTCTTATTAATTTTTATTAGTGTTGCATATTACATGTCTAATCCATACTGAAAGAACTCTGTAAAGTGGCTAACAATACTGTCCTCAACCATTTATCTGGCAAAAATAGTTCAACATATATAGCCCACAGAAAACCTTAATTTGCTAATAATTCTTAGTGAAAAGGGGGGGGATAAAGGAGAAGCAAGTCCAGCAATGATTTATTGAATTACAGCTGCAACAAAACTGTTTTATATTCAAGCAGCTAATTGCAGTGAAAACAGTACATTTCAGTCTTTAAACTCTGATGTCTTGGTTTTCCAAATATTTATTTGTTCTGCACATGAGAGGCTTTATGAAGGGAAGTGTTCTAAAAGCTGGAGGAGACGTTCTGGCTGAACAGTAGTTTACTTATAATTTACAGACTTGTAGTACTTAATATATAATGTAATAATCTACGCTGTGCCATTTGTCATTTGGACTAGGCCACAGATTATAGCTTAGGGCAGTGCATCTGTGCACAGATCAGGCAGGAAATGGCCTAAAATCTTGAACAGCTGAGCATGATGTCTCAGTGTAGTTGCAAAATTCAACCTCTGCTCCAGAGGTCACCGCATGCTTCAGTCATGACAGCCCAAATTGTTAAGCATGTGACTAATATGCATACAGAACACAGGCTGCCTGATGTCTGCTGCAAGCTTGATGGCTGGTTAGCGGCTAGTCTTAATTTTATGTGACAATCCTATGTAGGAAGTGCCGGGTGGGTGACTAAATGGAGCATATTGATGTCCCACTGGGTGTAGCCCCTGTTGTTTTGACAAATTCTCCTTAGCATTTATCAATCAGGCCTACAATGGGGAGTGTGCTGAATATCTAATTCAGACATGCTAGTCAGGACTAATAGAGCAAGATAGCATGTTATTCAATTTGTACTTGTTAGCGATGTCCCACTGTCACTGGGCAATTTACCTTCACACTTCACAAATGAAAAGAGAAATTTGCTGGGCTTCAAACACTTACATGAGTTACAAGCAAAATTTTAATTAGCATGTCATTACAGCAATAATTTATTGCTTCTTTCTAGTTGTCCTAGCATCCAGATTGCACTTTTTCTTTTTTTCCTTTAAGGAGAGATGTGCTTTAATATTTATGGGACAGGTACTTAAGAATATAAAAAAACAACCTGCAGCAATTGAAAAACTGTATAATAAGATACATATCAATAAGCTTTATTTTCTGAAACCTAAAACAGATTTATATGTTTATCACTTAAAGGAATGTTTGAGATCTCCCCTCACCAAGTATTCATGGATTCAATAAGAAACATAATTTAAAAGTGTTTACTTTAATCAATTTTTAAACTGTGATAACATTTTTAAGTACAATTTTCAGCAGTTGCCAAAGGAAATATAAAGAAAGCGGGATAAAGAGAAGAAAGGAGTTATGTCTTCTAGAGAACAGGAAAGCAAACCCACATTTTTGTCATACCTAGGTAAACATTAGTAGTGACTTTTCAGTGGACAATCCCCTTGTTATCAACTGAAGAAAAGCTAGTTCTGGTAAATAGTGGAGAGATTGATCCTTCAGTTGAAGTCAATGAAAAGATGTGTAAATTTGGCTTTAAAGGTGTTTGGGAAGCTCAGAGCATCCTTCAGTGAAAAGACATGTATGAATTGGGCTTTAAAGGTGTTTGGGAAGCTCAGAGCATCCCATATTGCCATTGAAGCTGAAAAGGGGTGGCTCAGCACTTTGCAGAGTTGGTTCCTGTGGCCTTTGAACGTTACTATATTTATCTGTATATATTGGTTCACATACTTATTTTTCCATATTGCAAACCACAACAGAACATAAAGATACCTAGTCCTTTAAAAGAACTAGATGAGGAAGTGCAAGCAATCTCTATGAAGCAGAGGGGAGCTCACAGGTGTCTTAATTCCCTGAGATGAAAAGCAGTATAAATTAGCCATGGTGACTGCCATGGTCTGCGTTGCAGGATGCAGGGCAACTCTTTGAAGGCCAGCTTCTTGTCTCTGTGGCACATTACTCAGAAATGCAGGCTTGCTTTCATGAGCTATCAGTAGCAGGTTCTCTAATAAACTGATGAATAAGCAATTAAAAGAAATGTGAGCAAACAGATCACCTTAGATGGTTTGTAGAGATGGCTGCACACGATAAGACACGCTTTCAGATTCTCATGGAAGTAAAATTAATTTCGTTCCAGGAAATTGTTTTTAATCAATACAAATACATCAGAAACTGGATTTTCTTATTACTTATTGTTTTTATATAAACATGCCATGGAAATCAACACAAAACCAGAACATTGACCTGAAAAAAGGGCCTGCAAGATCAGGCCCACTGTTTGATAGGTAGAAGCACCTTAGAGGAAAGCTAATGAATTGCAGAGTTTAAATGCATCAGGAAATGTTCATGTCTGAAGCTAAATGTTATGGTATTTCATCTCTTTCAAGACTCTGAAAGAAAACAGTATGATTTCACAGAAAACCCATACAATTTAAGGGAAAATTTTGCTTTGGGTAATTTTTGTCAGTAACAATTCTCTTCCTCTGTGAATGGTCATTTCAGAGTAACAGTGTACTTTGGCTGCAGTTTTGGTCTCATTTAAATTGGTTCAAAGGTAAAATTGTCCTATGGAGTCTGACTTTAAACCCATGTGGGAAACAGTGGAATTTGACCCACAGATACTACTCGAAGGTCAAAATCTCCCTGCTCCAGGGCAACCAGTATAGTACAGAAGATGGCAGAGATATCAAACCACGGGCCATGGCTGTTTGAGCATGAGGTGACTTCTACCAACACTAGCTGGCTTCCTGCAGCACCCAGAAAGGGTCAGAAAAAACTTTGCAAAGCAGAGCAAAGCTTGACTATTTCATCTCGTTACCCACAGTGTTCATTCCGCACAAGGCTGAGATGGGAACAGAGGCACACAGACTGTGAAGTGGCATATTGATATGATCAAATAGGGGAGCTCTGAAGACCTCAAGGACCCTCTAGAAAACTGTATAACCATGGCCACGACATAAAACAAGATGACAGTTGCCATCACTCTTCGATAACTCTTCCCTGATTGTGACTGGGAACACTACACTGCTAGTGTTTTCTCCCACCTCTTGGCATATCCAGCTTGCTGATCACCTTTCAGGAAGCAACTACTCTAAGCAAGTTATACATAGATCGAGTAAAAAAATGCGGGTATCTTGGTGACTTTTTTTCTGGTTGTTCATTTGTTTGTTTAAATTCTACTTGCTACTTACCTTACAGAAAGAAAAAATGGTTTATATGCTTACAATCTTATTTTCTACTGTCTTTTCTCTGTCTCTATTCCTGTTCCCAGTCTGCCCCTTGTCCATAGAGTGCTCTCTTCTCTGATCATTCACATATCTCCCAAAGATTTACTGCTTTAGAAGGCTCACAGATACAACCCTTGCCAAGATTATATTTATTATTATTAGGTAGTAGTTTATATATTTTACGAGTCAGCATTTTTTTTCTTTACCACTCCGCAGTTTTTTGCCTTCTCTTTTACAGATTTTAAGCTCTTTTAATAGATTTTCTTTTATTTTTGTAGGCCAAATTAGACCAAGGCCTAATTTAACAGTTTAATCATATAGGTATTCTTAAACATGTTCCCTTTCTAAGTATGCATTTAGTTCTCATGTCATTGTCCTAAGTCTGCAACATTTGCACAATGCAAATATTTTTGCTGTTCTTAATTTTCTTGAAGACCTGTCATCTAAATCTGCATATAGGTAGCTGTAAGCACAATTTTCCCTTATAATAGTAGTGCAGGAGAGGTAGATTTTCTTTATCGAGGCTACCAAGCATCTGACAATTATTACCAGTTGCCACATATAACCAGAGATCTCAATGAAGGAGGGCAACTTTCTTTTCTTTTGCAAGAATCCTTCCACTAAAAGGAATAAATACTAGGTGGTCTGTTTAAGGGAAGGTAACATAGCCAAGAGCTCAAATACACAAAATGCAGTACTCTGTTTGAAAACATTCTGGTGTTGTTCATTTGGTGATCATATTAAAAGACATTCATCATAGAACAACTCACACCGTTACTATTAAATCTCTTCTTCTGCAGAGAAACATAGCTTAAACCTCACTGCCAGGTGGGACTGGTGCCTGGACTATGCTACCTTCTGCCCCTCTGTGTTGTTTTGGAGAGGGCTAGTTGCCAAACAGGGCCAGGGATTTCTCCAATGACTTAACACTGTAAACGATCATTTTCTTTCACTTGCAAGCATTTCCTGGGACTGTTTATTTTACTGAAATAGCTACAGTCTTCCTCTCCTGGATACTTTATACTGTTCTTGGCAGTGTTCAGAACGTGGAAGAAAACAGACCCAAAATGTTTTCCTTGCCATGTAAGTCAAGATCAAAAATTTTGCTGCAGGGTATGATGTCACTCAAAAGAAATTACAGGCTAGAAGAAGGAAAGACTGAAATTCTATTGCCCATGTTATTCATGAAGGTAAAGTCAGTCATTGTGAATGCCTTTCTTAACACCTCTGAGTACATGCAGTGTTTCTTCTGTTGGGGTCTATATCACATGCATAACATCCATCTTCATCCAGCATTTCTTAAGAAACTTAGTCTAGTCGCTTTAATATCGTACTGCAATAACAATGTGAATGGTCATCTAGTACTGTTAAAAGAAATTCTATTTAGCTTGCTAAATAAATTAAATCCACATCCAGAAACTGGAAACCTTGCACTTTTCTTAAACATGATGTGATTAGAAAAGACCAGTGTAGATTTCACCTGATCAACATTAGAGGTTCTTATACTCTACATTAGATTTTCATCTGAATTAACTGCTATCCGAAGCAATCAAGCAATGGACTTGGTGCTACTCACTGAGAACTTCCAGACTTCCTGGGTTTTTTCAACTTGAGATGTAGATTACGAACATAGTATGTTATGGATGCCATGCAGGTATCTTGCATTGAGGGACATCTATGTGCTGGAAAGTGTAAAATATAAGAAAACAAAAGTCAAAATATGCAACTACACAGCAGACTTTTGTGGACATTTTTATCAGATATGTTGATGACATTAGGCAATTTCTCATTTTTTCTATTTTTTTTTTAAATAGAAAAACCTTAATTTCAAACTGAAAGATATTATTACAAAATCAAATACCAAACTTCTCCGTGTTCTAAGAATATAAGGAAACAATGAGATGTACAGAAATATTATATTTTTAATCTCTGTAAAAATATTCAGAAGTCTGCTATCATTTTACTATGTTTTTACACTTTCTTGAGAATTCTCTTTTTCTAGAAGTTCTGATTCAGCTTAACTACTAGTGAGCTAAAAATGTGAAAGGATTCACCAAGACAAAGATCCTTCAAACAAGGTAGAACTTAGATTCAATTTAGTGGGCACTAGGTAATGTCAAAAAGACCCCACTCAAGTCAGCAAAGAAACTATTGACTTACTTTGTCTCTTCACTTGTACATTTTTCTCACTACCGGATGAATGTGTTTGCATTTTAGCTGCAGGTCAAATCTAACCCTGTAACAAACTGCTGTCTTTACAGCTTCTCAGTTTCTCTCCATGACATCCTAACATCTCAACACATCTCAGACTAAAAGCATTTCTTTACACAGAGCTTACATCTTCAAATCTAAACATTTCTACTGCCAAAAAGCATCTGAAAAAACACAATAAGCTGGAGAAATTGAGTTATTCTGACAAATCCTAAACTGACAAGTCTAGTCACTGAAAATAAAAGCAATTTTCTCTATATTAAACTAAGGAGATATGCCCCAGTCTAGAAAGAACCCCCACAAAACACTCCTGCATAGAACCACGTGGAAAAGAGCTATCAGTAACCTTCTTCCTTGTCTCTAATGTTACATGGTCATTGAAGAAGCTACCTCACATGCTAACCTTTTAAAATGTGAAAAGAGTCATACGAGTAAAGGTCAGAATCACTCTAGATACCCTGGAAACAGCCACCGAACCATTACCCATTTTGCATAGCCCTGATACTATCATCAGGTTCATTCACAAGCTGTAGCTTAGAAAAAGGGCACATAATTACTCCAAGGACAGCTGTAAAAACAGGACTCAAGGTGAATGAACTCTCACTTCAAATATTGTGGAAAGGAAAATCCACCATAGGGCTGTGCTGCAGCGAGAAGGAAATCCTCTACTCCATACAGCCCACTTGCTGGACTGCTGGAGGAGCTCAGAAATTCTCATTGAGGTTCAGGGTGCATTTCACCCTCCCCATCTGAGGCCTCAGCAGGTCAGGGGCCTCCTTCGCATTGATCTCCTTATGGTCATCCATAGCACCAGGAGAAGGAACCTTGATGAGAGTGAACCAGTTAATGGTGGGGCCTATTTCCATCTTCATGTTCTGTGATGACTTCAGACTGCGCAGTGTAGTCACGGTCTGCTTATGCTTATAAGGGAGTTGTGAGTCCTCTCGGGGTTACTCTGCTCAGTGTCCTCCTGTAGTTACCTGTTCTTGTGATCAACTCTTTGGCTCCTTCCTCTTCTTTTTCTTTCTTTAATTCTAACTACATACCTGCTCAGAGAGGGCTTATAGATACTGCTGCTGCTGCTACTTTCTTTAGCAGAAAAACAAGTAAGCAGCACCGAACAAGGGCAATAAGAACTTCCAATAAGAATATACTACCAAGCATATATCTTGCTAGTTACATAGAATGCTTTTCCAAAGACCTGTCTCATGGACTTCCTAAGCCACTGGTAGTGTCGCTGTATTTAATAACTATTATTGATTTATTTTTTTTACAAATTTGCTCAATAGCTTCATGCCTTACTCAACTTTTAACATCCTTACCCTGACCCTAGCAAGCTAAGTCTTTGGCTCCTTGAAGAGAAGTAGACATAAAGGCTTCAAATGAATGAATAAGATGTAGGGGATTAAAAGTGAGTTTATATAACATGTTGTTTTTTTTTTTTCATTTCTATATTGATTCCAACCCCATCTGAAGGCATGCGTTATCATGCATCTTGAATTTTTATTTTTGATGGAAGAAATTCTCATTTCTTTGTGTGGTCACAGCAACAGTAACAAGTTTTCTGTGGAAAACTTTGCACTTTAAAAACCACCACTCCCTTACAAGAGAAGAAGAAGGGATGATGGAGGAAAAGGGAATCACAACCTCCTTCATCTGCATATCTTTTCAACAGTGAGGAAAGAAAATCTCCCTGCTGGTACCAAGAAGGGAATACTGCTTTCTAAAGTCACTTTCAGGTAATTTATTTACGTACAACTTACCTTTAAATGCAAAAGTTAAAGGGCTGTTTTCTTTCATAAGACTGAACATGACCTCCCTTTCTCAGTATTTCTGGACTCTCATGTTTTTTTCTTTCATCATTTGATGACTATTCTTCCACTGATTTTTCCTATGATGTGTGAAAATGGGGCCTTCTAGTACTAGTACTCTATGGTGCAAGGGCAGCCTACCTCAGCACATGATTTCCCATACCACAATGGTGGAAGTCACAGAGGCCACAAGATTTAGAGGTTTTCACCAACACTGTGCTTTATGAAGGCACTTGTAGGCAAACCAAAGGTCATAGGAAACTAAACTGAAAAAAATCAAAAAGTCAAAAAGAAGGAAGCTACTGTCAGAGTAGATTTAGAAGTAAGAGGTTGCACTGGAATACTTTGTATTTTAAAGTGGACTGTCTTGTGCTGGGACACTACATAAAGTTCTAGTATAAGTCTTATTTTAATTCAATTGGTTGACGCATCCTTATATCTAAATAAAAATCAAGAGATTGCTGGAAGTCTTTAGGGATTGGGAAGATGATAAGGAAACTTTCTGAATTAGTCTGTCTGTGATTTTCGACATAAAGTTCTTGTTTGTAATTTGTTACAAAGTAAAAATTTATGAGATATAACAGCCCACTGTGATCAAGAATGTGTTTTTATCTGCAAAAAATTTACTCATATACAAGAACTATCTGGTTCAGAGCTATTGCTGTGAATTATATGTATAAATGTGACCTAATCAGTCGTCCACAATCAGAGAAGTGGCATGGTAGAATGGAAACAAGGTGGGAAGCTATCAGCACAGTCCTTATTTTTCACAGAGTTCCCCGAGTACCTGAGTTAAAGCTTCTAGTACTGGTATTTGCATATTAATAAACTGATTTCTGTACAACTTCATGTACCCAGGTTCTCTATACTTATACATGTATATAAATTAAATATAGGTATATATTTTCTTGAGGAGGAGGGGATTAGGCTGAAATCAGAATCTGTCTCATGTCAGTTGCTTTTGAAGGAGACAAAAGATCAGCTTCATTTTGAGATTCATGTGTACCTTCACATATGTGAATTAGATTTTAAATGCTTTGTTGTAGCTATTTCCTAGCAATTTTCTCTACATTCTTAGTGAAAAATTAAATACTCTAGTTCGTCCTTCATAAGCTGTTTTCCATAATAAGGGCTAAATTTTTTGATGAGGAACTAGAAATACTGCTATGTGGTCTATGTCGGTGGGATGCATGTGCTACTAACAGATGCCAAACAAAACTGGTGGCATTCTTCAGAGTATTTATCCCTCTTGCTAACTCAGTTAAGATATTAGGAATCCTTCCAAAATCTTTCTCAAATCTTTCGGACTAGTGGGGGAAAATGACAAAAAACCAATCCATTCCTGGAAAATGGTAGCCAGAAAAGTATCTAGTGCAAGATATAAACTGTTAACAGTTATGACAAGCTCTTTTGGTCACTCTGAGGGAAGAAATTATGAAGGCAGAATATTAAAGGACTTTCATGGTCAGGGTATGTCAGTGCTGAGGCTGATATATCAGCAACTGATACCTATTTGCCGTGCAGACTGGTGAGTAACTTGGTACTACTGCCCTTTCTCTGACTTTTGCTTTGTGGAAAAAGGAGAGGGAAGAGATAGCAATGAATATTTAAGCCAGCTGAACAAAGATGTGTTTATCTATTACTAAGATGGAATCTGCACACACACCTTGAGCACAGATAAGATTTTATAACTGATTTCACACCATTGATGTTTGATGTAAAAGGCATTATAAAAGGTAAAAGGTAACATTTCACCACTGCACATTTTATTTTTATTGATTTCAACTTCCAGCATAAACTAATTTAGTCTTTATAAATAAAGTTTAAAAACCAGCTTTATCTCCCTTCTGCCTGTTCCACTCTTATTGGAACTGTATTCATAGTGTGATTTCATCTTGAGTTTGTAGTCTCTGTATGCAGCAAGCTTCCTTCTTTACAGCTTTTTCTCTGAGAGAATATGTTATGCATTTGAAGCTATTTTAAATGACCATAAGCACATGGTGGCTTGTTGAAATGATGGGACTAGTACTTCATTCATGTTTTGGTCAAATTATTGGAACAGTGACTGAAACTAAAATAGATGATAACATGATTTTGAACTTCAGGACTATTTCACTTAGGTAACTCAAGGACAAAAGGCATCTTGCTTTCTCATTTGCAGTATTCATATGGATTTACTAAATAGTGGGAATACCTCATTGCATTTAAAAAAGAAAACAAACGCCTTTATATGAAAATTTGCAATTTACTTGCACTCTGATCAGGAATTCGGGGGCTACATTTCAATATACCAAGGCCCAAATATTTTCAAGCTTACTCCTATTGAGAAAGCGTTTTCTGTACAGTTTATTTAAAACCGGTAAACTACCTCCAAAGAAAGGATAACAATATCCAGTCCTTCATGGTTTGTAATTTTCAAACTATTAAATACATTTTCTTATTTTTCTCTCTTTACTTATCTCTCTATTTGTTTCTCATCTGAAATATGTCTGGTCTGTCCACCTGGTCTTCTTTCAAAATCAAATGTGTGGGTATATCTTTGATTTTAAAATTGTAGAAGACTTCTGCTTTTGTTTTGCCACTTTTGTATTAATAAAAATACTTTTTTGTGGTTTTTTTTTAAAGTGTAGCCTGTACATCTGCAGTGTAAATCTGAATGACGAAATAAAGGCAATTTTCTTCTAGTGCATGCCTTTTCCTCTGGAAAAAAAAAAAAAAAAAAAAAAAGAAAAAAAAAAGAAATGCAACTCTTTACAAGATACAAGACAAATGACACAAAAGTGAAAGGGCACTGATACAAACTGGGTAGGCTTACAACATAATTGAATTAAGTCTTGTGTGCCACATATGATCACAAAGCAGGGCCATGTCTTGAGCACTCTGAATGTAGGGAGGCTGCCAGTCAATAAAAAGACCCTTTAAACTGGTTAAATGCATCATGAGCGTGTGCAGAAGCCTCCTAGCTAACAGGTGGCTGAATAAAACTCAGCTGGTGTTGTACAGGGCTATAGCATTGACCTTCTTTAGGATAATTTCAGCCCTCTTTAAAAAAAAAAAAAATTGTTACTGTACTTGGTGTAGTGGAAACAATTTAAGGATGAATAATTTCTTTTAGTCCCTTGAGGCACCGGTGGCTCGCTCTCCGCGCTCTCTCTCTCTTTCTGTGTCTCTCAACTGAATTAACATAAAGGAACAGTGACAACAGCAAGCTGAAAAGCGTAGCTGGTGGGAGGATTAAGTATATCATTGAAAGGAATTATGTTGTAAATGACTGGGAGGGGTAGGGGCTTCTGTTCCTTGGTCCCATCTGGTCTTTAAAGAATACCTTGTTGTAATTACCCCCAGATGGCTTTGTGCTACA
This sequence comes from Podiceps cristatus, assembly GCA_000699545.1. Taxonomy (NCBI): domain Eukaryota; kingdom Metazoa; phylum Chordata; class Aves; order Podicipediformes; family Podicipedidae; genus Podiceps; species Podiceps cristatus. The sequence continues at coordinate 34,668 of KL260121.1, forward strand.
CTGGGTCTGGACAGCCAGGTGCCACTGTACCCTGCTGAGTGTGATATTCATTGCTACATGCAGTGACAAAAATGGACTTTATTGCAACCTAATTTCTTCCAGGGTATTACACAAATATGAAATGAACATAGCTTATCAAACAAGAGCTTAGTGTGCCAGGAGCTGAAACTGTCACACCTAAGACAAGACTGCCTTGTTATTTCACTTTTAACAATTGTCTTGAAAGGCAGAAATATCAACAATTTACAGTGTTTGTCTGCTAATAAATATATATTATATCATGTTAGCTATTTTTCCAGGAACTGAAATGTTCAAATTACCCTAAGGCAATTGCTGGAAATGGCAGAGTAACAAAAGCCTGTTACAAAGTCAGTTTTATGGCAAGGTTTGCTGTAGCCTAAGTTTGGTCCAATCCTGGAAGATGTTGGTAGACAAAACTCTCCCTCCTCAGCCCCAGACTCAGGTCTGTGTTTCTACCCCAGACACAATTTTTGCTGCTTATTTTTTATTGATAGTGCTGCATTCTTTTTTTTTTTTGTAGTTCCTGCTAATTTTACTCCCAAAATTATACCAGTCTTACATCTTCATATCCTTTTCCAAAATGCAGTTGTTGAATATATACTAAAAGAATCATTATTACTATTGAAAACTAAACCTCTTGCCACAAAGGAAAAATTAGAAACTTGAGGAAAAAAGCAGAAACACAGGATTCACAATCCTGACTTGTTCTGAAGCAACCAACTGTATTTCCAAAAGCAGAGGTGTCAGCACTTCTTTCCTCGCTGAGATTGCACAAATGTGTAGGGAGAGAGCTGCCATGTAGAGTACGGCCCTTCCTACCTCTCCTGCTCCCGCTCCCCTGCCCTGCCACACACCTGCCCTCCCCCCTAACTGGGGAGCAGGGGGTTTCCTTGGAGCACATTTTCAGGGACACGTGCAGACAGCCCAGCGTTCACTGCCATCCTCTGAGCCAGCTTCTGGGGGGTCTCACAGCTCTGTGGTACCGTGCTGGAGCAAGTGCAACTTCTTCCTTGGTATCTTTGGACACTAGAATTTATTCTGGTACTTCTAAGTTAACTATAAACTAACTAACCTGGAGATTGTTAACCAGGTGAACCTCGTGAGGTTCAACAAGGTCAAGTGCAG
>JMFS01022460.1:0-25811 GCA_000699545.1 Podiceps cristatus
AAATATATATATTTAGATTCTATAATAGAAAATCTGTAACTGTATGGAGAGAAAAAAGAAAGACACAGATTTACTTAAGGAACTGTTAGTGTCGTTTCACTTTCTTGCAAGAATATAGGCAATTTATTCTACTCAGTGGGAGTGTATTCCATCTGTCTAATGAAGAATCTGATTTCCACAAAGAGTCACTGCAACTGGGAAACTGTTTTTCCTGAATACATCATTCTGCTCAGTCGACAAACCTTTCCCTGGGGAGTTTCTGAGACGTAGAAGGACACTTTGCATAGAGACAACCTCTTTACAGTTCCATCATTTTATAACAGATAAATGACTTGTCTAAGTTAAAGGCCTCAGGGAAAAGTTTCAAACACAAATCCCAGCAGTCCTCATAATTCTTGCAAAACAAATGTCCTTTATACTTTCCTGTGAATTTGGCTAATTGAGTAATCTGCTTGTGGCTGTCCATTATTTAATATATGTAAGGCTTTTTTTTTTTTTTTTTTTTAAACTGGGTGCTCAAAGTTAGCTTCCTAAAGCCATTTTTTGAGCACCAGTATTTTATTCTAAAAACCCCCTTTATTTAAAAAAATAAATACAAAAATATTTAGTTCCAATTGTTTTTGAAACTGCAATACTTTTGCAATTTCCTTTTTATACTTAGGGCTTATCCTAGCTACATGAAAAATGTGCCTTTATTTTATATCAACTGTATTATTTCCATAATAATTTTGAAAGGAAAATAGAGACTCCAGTAAGAATTTTCTAAAGTAGCTGGAATGCAGAAGCCTAAGTCCCACTGAACAAGCTCTGAAAATTTTACCCCAGGCAGACAAGCAGATTTGTAACTGCATATACAGTAACAGTTTATTTTCAGTGAAATTCAGCAGTTTTGTATCCTTCTCCAGCACTTTTTACGATAATTTTGACAATTCAGAATTTCAGCTGATGTAATACTGCCCCCTTTTATTAGAACTGGAAAACATGCTGGACTTCAAACATTTAGGTTTTTAGCTGGAGAAACTATTTATTTCTGCTGTTGCTTCCAATATTTGAAATTGCATGACAGGATAAGATAAAGCATGAAATAAATATAAATTTATAACAATGAAGGGGGGGGGGCAGGAAGCAATGATTCTAAGCAACATTTTTGCAGGGTGTATTATATATGTTACAACTGGACTTCCTAGGCAGCAGATCTCGCTAGGGAATTCCCTGCTATTTTTTTTTTTTTTTCATGAACTTCAAGGTGTTGATGTTTTTTGCTTTTCTATGAATTTTATTGTCATATGTGCTTGCATAGATTTTACAAATCAGTGTATTTAGAGGATAACAGTAGGGCACAGTGAGCATTGTTTTTTTGTGGGTGTTTTTGTTTTTTTCTTTTTTTCTTTCTATTGTGGGTCTGATCAGGAATTAGATGTGTCTTTGAATAGCTGAATAATTTTAATATCTCTCAGACACAAAGAAGTGCTGCAGTGAATTTATCTTTACAATTAGAACTTTAAAATGTAATTTGAAATTAAATTCAAAGCAGAGCATCTTGGAAAAAAGAAATTAATCCCTGGGTCTCTAACCATATCTTTTAAAGATAAATGTTTCCACTATAAACAAACAAGGAAAAAAAAACCACAACACTCTGACTTTCAATATAACTCTGAAGCCTGTATTATATCACTAGCTTTTGTATGTCACAGGATAAAATCAGGGTTAGAAACTGTAACTGTGCTTAAAGAAATGTTTTATCTGATCTCTGTGTATTTAGTGAGGAAGGTGATGGAAGTTGTAACTGCATATGCACAGAGGGCTCAAATACACCCTAACACCGGTACTCAGGTTATAAGAGTTATGGGAGAAAAATACCATTGCTAACATTAGCCTCTGTAGAAGAACATAGAAGAACATTATCAAGGCCAGGTTTATAATGGGAACCAGGTGCAGGAGGCTGTGGGTATGAAATCTTGTCAAGGCTGTTCCTCAAACTCAAGAGAGAGAAATATTAAAGATGCTCATGAAGCATTAACTTTCTGTCTGTATGTAACATGATTCAGCCTTTAGTTGATCACATGCTATTGCTCAGATACTACTATTTACACCTAAATATTCATACTCATGCCTACTAATATATCTACTATTTTTTCTTCAGATTTACTTTGTATGCTATGTGTAGAAACACATAAAAATAATAATGTATTTGAAATTTACACATTAAAAATACATGTTCACTGAAACTGTGGAACTGACAGTAAAAATACAAAAAGAAACAGTACAAAATCTCTGGCATATGTAGGTCATCTAAATCTACAGATAAGTTAGCTTTGCTGCTAGCTTACTATGGATCCACTTTTGCACCTATGGAAAGATTTTCTATGCAGACCTTTGTTTTTAAGCATTTTGCTCAATTGCCTTGCTTTCCAAAATTGTCTTGATAAAGTTGGTAGTTTCTGCATTTCTATTCCAATATATTAGATATGCAGTTAAATGCTTAGTCCCTCAAGTTATGTAAAGGCTGATTAAAATAGAATCTAAATTATTTGTCTATTCATTAAATTATCAGAAGCAATTAATTAAGTGAAAAATATGCAATTTTTGCAAAGTATAAATCATGGAAACTTTATTGGACCATAAATTTTTAAAAAAAGGTTGACTAGTCCAATAATGATGTACATAAGCAAGAAATTAAAAGAAAATGCACCTAAGCATAAGGAATCTGTATGAAACATGTATATAGTTATTCAAATAATCACATATATGTACAGGTGTGTATGTTTGTATATATACACACACTATATAGTAGAAGAAACTTTCCATATTAGGCAAAGTTTTAAAGTTTTCCATGCTTCTAGTTCCATCATAAGAGCACTTGACAATTAACTATTGTTTTCTGGAAGGAAACCAGCACACTCTTTTGCTATTAATAGCTATTTTGCATTTGAATATTGGCTACTAGAGTTTTTGTGACTCCCTATACTTAATAGTATGCTTGTATGGGCGCTGAATACAACTATGGTTTTTTATTTCTGTTGTCAGGGCTACTTGAAGGGGTTGCCTAGCTGCAGGCTTTAGACCTCATTAATAATGGTGATGATGATAATAATAATAATTTAAAAAGTAGATTTGGCCCCTTTCTTCTATTGCCTTTCCTGCTCAAGAAAAAAATGCCAAATACAGTGCTTTTTCACTTGCATGGGGTGTTTCCTGTGAAAAGGATAAAAGCTTTGTCCTATTTTGGTCTTCTTCCTTAAATCTTGGAGCAACAAAAAATCCCAAAAGAACAGAATTAGATTAAAATGGGTCCCGAGGGTTAGTGTTGAAAAATTTGCACAAACCAACAAGGATAATTTTTCCCAAAGGATGATGTTCTGCCATAAAGGATAGTGTCTTTGTGATGACTGTAACAGCATAATGATTGTATCTTCTTATGTACAATGCATTTCCTAAGCTACTCAGGAGACTCTGCAGATATATACTGAAATGTATTCCATGTTTTTATTATGCTTCTCCACAAAACAATAAAGATAGGTTGAAAATTATTGTTCGAACATAAATTTACAAGGACAGGAATGTATTCGTTGATTTAAATTGTGGGTCAGAATGGCAGCTGCACAATCCTATCACATCACTTCTTCAATTGTCCTGAGAACTAGAGAATACATTTGCATATTATTTCACACTTAGATACAAGCAGAGACATCCACAAAAGTTACTGCCCTTTATTTCCAAGATCTGGTATTCTTCTAAATAAATTCACAACACCAAAGGCATTGCCAATATAACTCTCTTAACTGCAGTAGATTAAGTACAGCAAGGATAAATTGGGATTACTTTCTCTGATGCTTCATTACTTTCTAAAATTAAAAATGTCTCCTGTTTCTCAGGTATCATTAGGCTCCATCAATAGGTATGATAAATTGAAATACACTCCCTCCCTGTTGTTGAAGGATATTTACTTAGCTGCCTGTTTCTGGGATTATATGCTACTTTGTGCTGGTTTAAATGTTTTTCTTCAAACAAAAGAATAAGCATACTAGCAGGTAAAATTGCCTTCTTTTATCTCATGAAAAGACTTGAGCAAATAATGCAAAACGATATTTGCAAATGTTTGTTTTAAATCTGATTAATGGACTTTGACCATGCTTATTCCTTCCTTTGTTTTCTTTTCACAAATATTCATGCAAACGGATTTTTATTTCTATGGGTGTATTTGCATATGAACGTGGACATTTGTGCACAATTAGGCATTTACTGTTTATGCCCAAATTGCTCAAGCCCTGTTCATAAAAAAAAGGAGACTTCGATGCAGCACCCACTTCAAACACCATGCTGACCAAATGAGGAACGCCGTATCAGGGAGCTCTCCCAGCCCCTGATAGAGTGCCAATGCTAATTATAGACCTTTACAGCAACTCTGTGAACTCTGCAGCAATTTAATCTAGGGGTCCTGCAGGCCCTGCTGCACACCGCTGCCGTCTTTTTCCTACCAATGGTATGTCAGAGGCAGGTTCATCAGGTTTTTTGTGGCGTTGAAGCTAATGGATGCTGGAGTTGACAAATAGAAGTAAAGGCTTTCCACTAACTGGGAGGCCTTTTGGCTGAGAGAATTCCCAGTTGCTTTTTTTCAGGTTGTTTAAGGTAATGTTGCAATACTTATCACTGAAAACAATATAATTTGTCTTAGGTGACCAACTTTACAGCATAAATCACAAGCAACAAACTATTGAGCATTTAAGTGCATAGTTCACACATAACTCAAAACTTGGATTGTTAGAACATCTACAAGTTACTCATACATGTATAGAAATTGCTGATTCTCCAGGGGTAGTTTGAAAAGATAAGAAAAACTCTATTTGTTGGATAAATTGTTCACTGCACATAGCTTATCCATCTGTAGTCACATAATACTAACTCCATAAACAGGTATATCTCACTTGGAAATGTGTAACAGGGTAATAAATGATAGTCAACATCAGATTACTCGTACTAAAATCATGTTCAAGTCATAGTAAGCTGTTATAACACTACTTAAAACCTAAAGTATGTCTAACCCACAAGGTGAAATTGCCCAGCTTACATCCTGAAAATCTACAGACAACATTCATTTCCCAGTATTTCACTTCTATGCCTGCGGCCTCTAACATGTTGCAAATGCTTCTATAAGAAAGGCTGGAAAAACATATCAAATTTCTGTTCTCTTCCACTTGCTGACATTCATTAACTGAGGGAGAACATTGAGACAAGGTTTTGGAAAGATCTCCTCTTCACCTCTACCCATTCCAAAGCAATTTATTAAACAGCCGGTAAAAGAAGTGGACACTTGTGGTTTAATGTCAGACCCATGTTGATCAGTAGCCGGGTGCATGTTTTCACTGTTACCTTGCCAAAGGCTTCTTGAGATAACAGGCAATGGATGCGTTCTTATCTCACTGCCATTTTCTTTGCATCCTTGAGTTAAATTGCTAAGAGACAATTTCATTATATGGCTCCTATTCAGATGAACTATCTTTTTATATACATACAGATTCTTGCTTAGTGCACTCTACTTTTACATCCTTATTCCCTTCCATTTCTAAAGCACAGGAACACTCTTTGCTGTATTTCAGATGCCAGTACGAATAAAAGCTATCGCTGGGGGGATGTGCATTAGAACTGTACACAAGTGAGTCACTGACACATCACGTACTGTAAAACTTCTTGGGCTGTCAAGGGTTCAGCTGGTTGCCAAAACATATTCAGTTGCCAGCTCCTTGCCAGAATTCTGTTCCTCGCCTGATGCCACTCAAGCTTTTTGAAGAGTCATGAGTAAGAGTAGGTTGGCTGGCTGCATTCTTCCTCCCAAGGGATTCCCCTTTACCAAGGGATTACCTGCATGACCTTTGCATAACTCCTGTGTTTTATTCTTCAGTATCACACTACGTCATGACAAATGTCTCATTGATGAAGTGTATGTCAAACTCTCTGTCTCCTTTCAGCAATACCCTAAACCTATAAATACAAGGAAGTTATCCTGCAAAGTTTTGCTCCCTCTCTCTTTCACCGAAGGTTTTTTTTTTATCTTTCTTTGCAAGGAATGGGCTGAGTTAATATTCACAGTTACAGACTGACAATACATAGACTGAGATACCGATCAGTCCTCTGCATTAAATAGCTCTGCTACATAGGATTTCCATTCCATTCAGTGCAAAAGCCATCCATAGTTTATCAGTATATACTCACTACCATGGACAGGCAAAGGTAATGAACTGCAGTATAGGAAATCTGTAGTAAATGTGTGAATTACCCTATACAGGAAGGAGATGAAATGTACTATTTACTTGGTTTATCAAGTGATATCCGTTTATCTCCATCCGTGCCATGTGACTGTTGCTACCTGGGAATATGTGTTAAGAGAACATAAAGAACCCAGTCAGAAGGGGAAAAGAGCACCCAATACCCTGTTCATGACCTCGTGTAAGTTCTCCTAATGTAAAGCATTTGCTATGTTGAGGATGGCTTTCAGGAGATGTGCCTCTCTGAATCAGGACCCACATTACTTACTCATTCTTCAGCTGCTCTGAGACTCCAATCCTGTGATGCTAGGAATGCTCCTGATGTGGTGCAGACTACGGTTTAGGTAGTGGAAGTCTCTATTATTTTCTTGTTATGAGTGAGAGGGAAATTTTGCTGCACTGTTTGCAATGATCTGCTAGTCCTTTCCTTTTGTCCCTGTGGCTGCTCTTCCCTGCTGCTTATCCTCACTGTGCTTTTGCTGGGACTCTTGTAAAGTCTCATGAAAACAGCATCCTCATATTGCTGTTGTGTGTCACATCTTAACTGATTAATAGAATAGCACACAATTTCCACAGTGGAATTAGCCGTAACATCTTACATGGTGAAAAGTGAATATTATTTCACATATTTTTGCTATATAGTGGGTATATTCTTTATACAACTGCATTCTTGTTACTAAATCTGCCTTGTATTTCAGTTCACAACTAAGCTAATCACTGAACATTTTCCATACACAATTTACCACGTTGTTGATTGCTTAGACGTAGCAAAGAAATAGAGATAAAATTGAAAACTGCATTATAAGTTAATCAGTCACATTATTTTTTTCTTTAATATTTCTATTTTCTTAATGATGAAAGAAGTAATTTAGGATCAGACCCTTTTAGGCTGTGCTTTGAACCAAACCAAAGCAGGTATAGTTCCTCAGATGAAGATCTTTAATAGATTTGAAAGGCAAGAGTTATCTAGGTTTCGCAGGCTGCCCCAATAGTGCACAGAAGTTCTCAGCAATCTGGGCTGCAGCTCCCTGCCTGCTCAAGGACACAACTATTTGGGCAACTCTGCTGTAAAAGCGGCAAAACATGGCTTTGAAAACAAAAAAGTTCTCCCTCCCCTCTTTTTAAACTGAAACATTTCATTGTTTGAGTTTTCAGCATGACCCCATAAACAGCTGAATCAGAAGATGTAAAGGACTGTGTACTGTTTGTGTTGGGAACCCATAGGTTGGAGGGTGAGGGATGGGACAGAGCTTCACTGCTGCATGCAGTCTCCATGAAACTGCCCTTTGAACATAGCATAGAGTAGGAAATAAGAGTAGGGGGGAGCACAGATAAGAATATTAAGATCCTATAGTTTCAATGATGGGTATACAACCAGATCATAGAATCATAAAATAGTTTGGGTTGGAAGGGAACTTTAAAGGTCATCAGAGGGATCTGGATAGGCTGGATTGATGGGGTGCAGCCAATTGTATGACGTTCAACAAAGCTAAGTGCCGAGTCCTGCACTTGGGTCACAACAAGCCCACGCAATGCTACAGGTTTGAGGAAGAGCCGCTGGAAAGCTGTCTGGCAGAAAAGGACCTGGGGGGTGTTGGTCAACAGCCAGCTGAATATGAACCAACAGTGTGCCCAGGTAGCCAAGAAGGCCAACAGCATCCTGGCTTCTATCAGAAACGGTGTGGCCAGCAGGCCTAGGAAAGTGATCATCCATACATACTTGGCACTGGTGAGGCCACACTTCAAATACTGTGTTAAGTTTTGGGCCCCTCATGACAAGAAAAACATTGAGGTGGTGGAACACATCCAAAGAAAGGCCATGAAGTTGATGAAGGGTCTAGAGCATAAGTTTTATGAGGAGCTGCTGATGGAACTGGGTTTGTTTAGTCTGGAGAAAAGGAGGCTCTGGGGAGACCTTATCGCTCTCTACAACTCCCTGAAAGGAGGGTGTAGTGAGGTGGGGGTCAGTCTCTTCTCCCAAGTAACAAGTGATAGGACAAGAGGAAATGACCTCAAGTTGCACCAGGGGAGGTTTAGATTGGATATTAGGAAACATTTCTTCACCGTAAGGGTCATCAAGCATTGGAACAGGCTGCCCAGGGAAGTGCCTGAGTCACCGTCCTTGGAGGTATTTAAAAGCTGTGTAGATGTGGTGCTTAGGGACATGGTTTAGTGGTGGACGTGGCAGTGTTAGGCTAAGGGTTGGACTTGATGATCTTCAGGGTCTTTTCCAACCTAAATGATTCTATGATCTAGTTCAACTCCCCTGCAATAGGCAGGGCCGTCTTCAACCAGATCAGGTTGCTCAGAGCCCCGTCCAGCCTGGCCTTGAATGTTTCCAGGGATGGGGCATCTACCACCTCTCTGAGCAACCTGTTCCAGTGCTTCACCACCTTCACTGTAAAAAATTTCTTCCGTATATCTAGCCTAAATCTACCATCTTTTAGTTTAAAACCATTACTTCTTCTCCTATTGCAACAGGTCCTGCTAAAAAGTTTTTCCCCATCTTTCTTATGGGCCCCCTTTAAGAACTAAAAGACTGCAGTGAGGTCTCCCTGGAGCCTTATCTCCTCCAGGCTGAACAACCTCAACTCTCTCAGCCTGTCTTTATAGGAGAGGTGCTCCATCCCTCTGATCATTTTTGTGGCCTCCTCTGGATCCGCTCCAACAGGTCCATGTCTTTCTTGTACCGGATGCATTACTCCAGGTGGGGTCTCACCAGAGTGGAGTAGAATATACAACCAGATAGCTCCAGAGCATATAGTTCTTTCCTTCCTTTTGGCATCACCCCTTTCAGTTCTCCCAATATATAATCATTTGAAATTCCTCTTATGTCTCTGTTTCTAAACCCTAAAGAAGCAGCAAACCTGAGCCTTTCTGTTTGCATTCTTCTGATTTCAAAGACTTCTATCCCACTGGGGCCCTTAGCCATAGGAGAGGTTTGAGGGAGGAGGAAGAGATGTTTTTCCTCTTTCTTAGCTGCTCCACCAGATTACAGGGTGGGGAGGGGAGAGGAAGCAAACAGTAGATTTTAATGTTCAAAGTGGAGACTGGGATGTGCCTGATGCCTGAGCCTGAGATACTGCTGCTTATCACCGCTTCTCTTAGCTGATGTGGCAGTGGGGTTTGAGCTGGTTGGAGGTTGGTACCTGATGATGCAGAGTACCCACCCTCTCAGGGAGTCAGGGAGAGCCTTGGTCAGCCTGTTTTTGCAGAAGTCCACTCCTTAGAGATATCTTGTCCCATATAGCAAGCAGTAGGAGGATATTTTTCTTGATGTTTAAAATATGTGTTACAGATTTACAGGAAGTATTTATTTATTCTTCAAATTAGCTGAGCAGGAGAATTAGCTAAACGGAGATGGATTTAGAGATCAGCACAATGCAGCAAGATTAAAAAACCCTTTCCATCTGAATTAATGAATTTCAGACTGCTTTTCATAAACTAGTTTTTCAGAAGTCATCTGTGAAGCCTTGTATAAAGAATTTTTAAAGGTAACTTAATGGGATGGAGAAAAGGTTTGAAATTATCTACTGAGGCTGTTGCAGGAGATATTAAATATTGATTTATCTTGGAGTAAGAATCATACTAAAGAGTCAGGCTTGTAGTCAGATCAATTTATCTGGAATACAAACTGTATGGCCATATTTAGTACAATGTCAAGATGAATCTTAAACAAGTATATGTGAAAGGTTGAGCATTTAATCTAAATCAATTGGCTCTCCAAATCTTCAATTAAAAAAACCCAAAAACCTTAACAGTTCAAACTGAACTGCTTCTAAATGTTTCAGATGGTTTATATTAAAAAAAGGCTTCATTTAGTCAGTCATGCTATATCACAACCCTCTCCTCTACATCTTGTTGTAACTAGGAACAAAAATCCACAGTCTAAGGCTTTTCCAAATCTTAAGTTTTTAATACTTCAAACTCTCTTGAAAACCCAATGTAAATCGTTCAAGTAATCTGGCAAATAACACTGTAAGCAATTTTCTGCTACTTGCCACTGCTACTGCACTGCCAAGCTTTTGGTCATAATATAAAACTTGGCTCAGATTGTACTTAACCAACTAAAACTGATTATGTTCCCTTTTCAGACATAAATAGATACCAGCGTGCCAGCTAGTGGTACTGGCTAAAATATTTTTCAGTACGTATAAGTGTACATAGGTCTCCAGTAGGAAATCCTTTATCCAAGTGTGACATCAAAGCAGTACGTCTCAGATAATTTAAGTGTTACGTTTGCTTTTGTTTGTACTGTTTTCTTTAAACATATTCATTAGACAAGAGCAGAGCCTTTAATGTTCCATGACTGAAAAATCCATCAAACAGATTCACGGCAGAGGCAGTGTGGCATAACAGCCAGTGGACTGGCCTAATGTTCAGAAGTCCTGGGTTCAGTTCTCAGCTTAATCATTGACTTTCTGGGTAACCAGAAGATAATAATTTCCCCTCTCTGTGCCTGAAGATACCATTACCAACCTCCTTTTAAAAATTATTTGGGTACAACTAATGCACAGTGGTAGGTATTATGAATGTCTACACATACAATAGCAAAAAGATCCAAAATACTGATTGCTTCTCCAGGACATTACTATTCTCTTTCCTGTAAGACATAGCTAGAAAATATGACCACAGTTATAAAGTATACAAGTATACAAAGGAGTAAGGAAGGTATGAGACAGGAAATTCCCGCTTACTCAGATTGTATTTGTCCACAGAACAGCAAAAATTTTCCACTGGAATGAGGTGCTGGAATGTTCCTTCAGTGAATTGCATGAACTTTTCCATAGATGTCATCTACAGTGGACGAATAAGGATAGGGGAAAAGAGAGGAAAAGTCCATTTTAAATGCAGAGAGATGTAGTAGGACCAAGTCTATGCTTATGCTGAAAACAAGGTCAAAAATAGGTCTTAAGTGGGACATAAGTGGCTAATGTGTTCTGTGGGTGAAACCACTACTTTTGAAACTCCAATTCAAGATTGGTTGTTAAGGTATAAAAACATTTTCTAAACTGTCATTGTTGCATTGAACTCAACAGTACTTTAATGGATAGCTATGTGAGAAATCTGAAACAAGCTTTTCATGATAAAAACAAAACACGGTTTATAAAATCATTCTACTTCAGATGAAAAGCTAGTGAATGGATTTTTGCCAGTAGCATTAGCTATAGATGGCTAGCAGTTTTGTCTTTGTATATTGCAGCAGTAAAACCACATAATTTTTTTAGCCCATAGGTATTAATTTTACATTTAAGATGGTTTCAGGTGTAAGGGTTCCCGGATTCTGCATGAAAAAAAAAATGCATAGCCTTCAGTTACCCTTTTAAAGTACTCTCACATTATTTTGATTATTCCTGCATGGAAGAGTTACTCCTTCCGAGAGATGTAAATCTCTCCTAGTTTCCAGGAAGTACGTATTTGCCTGCATTTGCATGTTGGATGTAGGAAATGGAACTTCTATCCTATTTTATCAGTTGCTCTTTTTTTGTTTATTTTGATTAATTTATAGTGTTCATAAATCCATTTTGGTCTGCTTTTTCCTTGCATACAAATTTTAAAAACATAAATTATGAGCAACTTAGTTCTGATTGTATTAGAAAGATAAGTGAGTAAATATAGCAATTTCACTGATAGGGAGTTGTTCCTTTGCCTTCAGCTAGGACCTTGTTAATGCAAGGTCTTGTCCACTTGCATAAATCCTTACTGGACTGTGTTCTGTTCCTAAACAAGAATAATTCTTCTTCATGCCAGAAGGCCTTCAACCTACAGGTCTCAAAAGGAAAAAAGGAGTAATCAATAAGAAGGAGAAAGCATCTTTTTCACCCTGGAAAGAAGTTGTTTAATTTTCATTCTCAGATTCAGTGTAAACCTATGAGAATTGAATCAATCACTTTGTCCCTGAATCAAGCATTAGTCCATTCTTAATATAAGCACATAAGTATTCCCCCGGAGTTAAGTAGTGACTAACCAAGTCCTTGAGGCCTCTGTTGGACTGGAGTGAAAGTACTCAGCACCTTACAAGATTAGGCCTATATAAGGCTGCAAAAATTTGCAACTCACTGTTTTGTTTGGGCTTTTTTTTCCCATTGAATGAAGATTAAAGACAGGAGTTAGTTGAGGGGTACATCTATATTATCACAGGCATTACGTACATCATACTTGATATTGTAATCATGCAAAGAGTAATCTTGCCTTCCTGACATAAACAGTAAGCATCACATTTTCCTGAGACTGGAATAATCAGAGAAAAACATGGCAGTGATGGGGCTACAAGAGTCAAAACACTGCATAATGATGTTATTATCATTGTTCCATTGTCACACATCCTTATTCTTTAGTGATATGTTTCTTTTCTCTCTGAACATATCAAAAAAAAGCCTGAGTATAAACAGAGTACTATATAAGCAGCAATCATGAAATGCAACCTTGAAAAAGTATACTTAAAATGCTACAAAATAATAATAAAAAAAAAAATCAGATTGATAAATACAGAAAAAGCCTACTTAATCTATATATGCATGGTATGCAATTATATATTTACATCCAGCACAAGGCAAGGCATATACTTGAAGGCAGTAGCATTTGGTGGGATTTTGCTAACTGCCTTGATTGCATTTCTAATTCTACATATGAATATGAACATTTAAGCCCAAGTGTCTTTTGCATCACCAACTTAAACTACTTCAGGTGTCTTCCTGAAAAAGGGATGGAGCAGCCATGTCTAGAGGCCTGCATTGCTTATAGAGAAAAACAGAAGGGGTAGGTACGCCCAGTGACTCATTCAGAGTATCTGGGTTAGATATCTGTATTTCTAAAGCCCTGGAGGATTTACCCTAATGGAGCTACTAGAATCTATGCTTACAACACTATTCATATTCAAAGATTGCTGTAAAAAAATGCACAAAATTCAGATTCAGATTTTCCCTGAAGTTTAGTTCTTTAATTGTAAAAATACTTGCAAATAGAGTATTTGAAATATTTGCTTTTAAACCTTTATATCTATTACCCACATGTAGAGTAGAACAAGTGCTATTTGATAATTGATTATTGCATCACGGAGTCCATTTTTATCACAGTTTTTCCAACATTCTTTGATCATGTCGCAAAAGCTGACATGTGCCTATCATAAGGCATAGTTGAAATGATGGAATGAAAGTATCTATGATAACATCATCTTTCTCTTAGCTTTTATAGGTTTCAAATCAAACATATATATGTGTTGGTTTGCACGCACTTACATTTTCATATTGTTCATAAAAGGACATCATATTGCTTCTCAAGATGTTTGACCATCGGGGTGTGTGTGTGTATGTCTGTCTGGGTGTTCTGGATTTTTTTAAGACCTCTCTTTTCCCAACTTTGTGTGGAGGGCAGCTGAATTTGCTTTGTGCTGTTGAGGTTTGCAGAATACCACAATGAAATTGAAATTGGTGACTTCTTTTCTGCCTTTTTTTTTCCATTCCAAAAAAAATTGTTGTGCTGAACCTAGAATAGTTTTGCTGGTTGTTATACCACTGTGGCTTCTTGCTAAAGCTGTGTTTTCAGCCTGGAATATATTACTAGATGATTAAGAGAAAAGGAGATTCACAGTTTTGAGGCTAGCAACCAGATCTCTGATCTTCTAAATTCTGTTCTGACTCTAATGCATGACAATACTTTTAATGAAATTTAGTCACAAACAGAGAAGTTTGGAAAAGCATACAGATATACATACAGAATGATGGCATTGTCTAAACTTGGTAAAAATATTTCTGTACACTTTTATGGCATTTCAGTGTCTCCACTTTTAAAGACTTGGTGAAAGTGAGGCCATAACTGACAAGGTCCAACCATCTGCTAAACTAAGCTGGAATATAGCAAAATGTATGTTATTCCTCTGTAGTATTTAGTCTGCTGTGAAAAAACCCTTTTGTTTTGCTATGTCCTTCTGCATTTATCATTGTAACTCAAATGCTGGAAATTTGAATGACCATTCTGAAGGTCCAAGAGTGGCTATTAAATTACTTCCATTAGTCACTTTACAGCACAGAAAAAAAAAACAAAAAACAAAACAAAAAAAACAACACAAAACCAAAACCAAAAAACAGTCCTGCTATTTCCTAGTGGAAGTGTATGTCAATTGTAATTTGTATTTATTTTTGTCTGTCTCTCAAAAATGCACATATATGTGTTTAGTTAAAAGAAAATCCGTTTTTTAAAATGGTTGCATTCAGATTCTTTCTAATTACAAGGTAAATAGATTTGGTCTATAGCATTTAACAGTTCTCCCTTAAATCTAGTGAGCAATACCTGATGTTATAAAAGAAAATTAACTTCTCTCCCTAGAAGGCTCCCAGTTAATCATCTGTGGATGTTGGTCAGGAGGGAAGGGAGCAGCAGAGAGAACGAGGGAATTTCTCTTTGACCCCGACAGTTGAACAGCTTACACTCTGGAACATGAGATTTGATTATCTTAGCATGTGTTACTACAAATGTTATTAACAGTCATAAAATTATCCAGCTCTTTTAAAAACAAGTGACAGCCCAAGCTTTGGACTCTTTCTGACCTCTAGTGAATTCTACAGCTATATTATGCAGAGTGTAAAGTAGTAACTCCTTTTGTTTGCTTTTCATTTGCCAGCTGTTAATTTAATTGATTGTTCCTTTGATTTTCAAGGACTAATAACTTCTCAGCAGTCTAAGATGGAATTCCACAGTTCATGTGATTTTTTTTTTCTTAAATCGTTAGAATTTAGTTGATGTGTAATTTTACTGTAGGCTGTTGTATGAATTTGCTGCTGAAACAAAGAGTTAATCAGAAAGTTCTCGGATACTGCCATGCATCATGCCTTTGTGCATGAATAAAAAGTTGGAAACCGCATGAAAGCAGTAGTTGGGTTACCACACAACTGGATATGCTTAAGTCTGAACGCTTCATAACTCTAACTACTGGGGAGCTGCAAACTTATAAATAACCTTGCAATTGGTTAAAACCATATTAAAACCATATGAACAAAGACATAAAGCATTCGGTTAAGGGGGCTCAGTAAGTGCAGTAATCCTGTTGAAAGTAATCTAACCAGGGAGAGCCATATCTTAGGAGTGCCTGCAAGTGTGGCAATAGTTACGGGTGTATCAATACTTCATGTGTAGGAGGGCACAATATCCTACTGAGGTGGAAACATTTGCTATCTGTTCTTTTCTTTTGCTTTTAAAAAATATTTTAAAATTCATAGACTTATTTTTAAAGGCAGGCTTCAATACACTGAAGTCTGTTAACTTATTGGTATATGCTCAATGCTCCCAATAATCAGGGAATTCATCTAAATCCATCTTATTTGTGTTTGGAGATCAAGATGGCTGTTGCTCACACTAACCAGAGGCTCTAGGAATTCTGATCCCTAAAACCAGACTTCCAAAATAGTTAGCTAAAGCGAGTGTTTACAAGTAGGCTGTTTGGGTTTGCATTTATTTATCTGATGATTTTTTTTGCCTTTAGCACTCCAGTTTCAAACTTTTTTCAAGATGCTTTAAATTTTGATGAAATTGCAATTCTCAATTTTGACCTCAGAACGTGGGTCTTAAAAGAAGAAAGTCCCATATAATGACAATTACTATGAAATTCCATTGCTGAACAACTTTGGAGTATTTTCTGCTTATGATGGTCTTGTATATGTCACATTGTCACATGGAAGCCAGCTGAGGCTTGCCAGTGAGGCAAATAAATTTTAGTGTAAATTCCCTGTTTATCTGCTTTTAATCTCTTACTTTTCAGTTATGGTTTAAGATTGAAGAATATATTTAAAATGGGGACCTAATGGCTTCTCGCTCCCCACATCTTTTCGAGGAAGCTATTTGCTTTGAGACTCTGTAATGTAACACAAATCTGTAGTCTGTGGCAGGGATGCTAGTCCATGCTGGATGTCCAGCATACAAAGATAGTACTGGAACAGTTTATGAACCATATAGGGGCCTTCAAAAACTGAAACATCAGTATGTCGTGGTGAAAATTCCCTGACTGTCCCTCTTTGGTTCCTGTGTTCATTGAATTCAGGTATTTCCCTTACATAAAAAATAAAGTAGGGTCAGGTTGTATCAACACCATAGAATTAAGCGTATCCTTTATTCATGCAACCTGTGACTCAGTGGTTGGAAAAGATATAATTTGTGTCTAGTAATATCTTAAAATATCAGCATCCCTACAATAAGTTTGCTTACTTTGCTAATTTAATTTCTCCCGTTTCTTGGAGCAACTCCCGCTGCTATGGTGTTGAAAACAAGTTCTAGATATTCACTGCAGTTCTACAGAACCAAAGGCCTTGCTTTTAATTGTAACAATAATGCCACAATTGTGTTTATCTACTTTGCCATCCAAAGAATTCCAGCAGTTGCATGCCTGCACACCAGTAAGATGATTGACATTGTTGTAATAAGGTTAATGTTTAAACTTCCCACCCATAATAACTAAAATACCCAGAGATAAGGTTGAAATTCAATTTGTAATTATCCCTGCTGTGCCAAGATGTTGCAAAAGATTCTAAGTGGAGGGTAGTTTAACTTTTCAGTCCTAGCCATTAAAAAGTAGTAAGAAGGTGAAAAGGTTGGGATGTTTGTATCTTCAATTTCCAGCAGGGAAATTGTGATTTCTCCTTATCAAATCTGGGAATAATTTTCTCTGTGTTCTGCTGAAAATGTCCTTTTTATGTTTTGAATATAGTTAGTTGTTTGCCTGATGTTTACTGTCCATGGTACATGAAGGGAATAGATCACAGTTAGCAAACAAGCTACTAGAACATTTAGTATGGAATAATTCAATTGAAATACATTTCATACATAAAGACAGCATGTGATAATTATTTGTAGTTATTCTAACTAAAGTACTGTCCTCAGAAGAAATAATATCCCTTCAGTCATATGCTCTGTGGCTTCTGCGAATGACCCCTATTAATTCAGTTTCTAGAAACTGGCTCTTTAAATTAATGTTGGTAACTGCTTCCATGCTAGACTATTGAAATAAAGGGTATTACATCATTGTCAAAACATGTCTACTTAAATAAAAAAGTATTTGTTTGCAAAAAATATATATATTTTAAATCTTTTACACAACGATCAGCGTGCATGCCATTTTCCATTTCAGACTAAGCATACATCTCAGATGTGGAAAAAGCAAGCATGTTGAAATAATTTGAGGCATGGGTATAGTCGGATCAGTCTTGGTAATCCAGAAGGGAGGGGTGCCCAGTGTATTATTACATTTCGTGTATTATTTTTCAAGAGATGGATGCAATCAGTCATCTTCTTGCATATGGTTTGAAAAAAAAATTGTCTTGCTGGCAAGTAAACTGTTATTTAAGTACACAATCCACGGTACTACAGAAACAGTTTTGCCAAACTTGTCCAAGTATTCTCACATCCTTAAAGATGGTATAAATATCATTTATAGCAAGCCGTTTACTTCAGACTATATGGAATGCCTTCCTGCTCCCCTGATCTAAGTGTCCCAGTTTGCATTATAGACTTTATTGCTTCTGTTTGATGGAGTGATCAGTAAAAATTTAATGACACTATAAAATAATAAAAATGTCATTAATTTACCACGGATCTTGGATGCAGTGGTTGTAAAGTTACATTAATAAACAGAATATTTTTTACAACAAAAAGCATTGTTACGTGGGAACGTATAAATAACACACATAAATTTAAGAGCAATTTTACTGTTAGCACACACATTATTATGGAATAGCCAATAAGTGTATAAAACATAGTATATAAAATTTTATGAAAATATACTGTGCACATCAAAAATTCAGCTTTTATCTAAGTGCAGAGAAAAGCCATTATTGTGTGCTTAGTGTTTCATTGCTGTTCTTTCACAAGATCACAATTTTATATTTGTTTCTAGTCATTTGAAGTTTGCAGGGTTTTCAGAGGTAGGGGCTACTGCTTTCCATCCCTTTACTCCTTGCTTCACTAAATCATTCTTCTACCTTCCACACGTGAAGAAAGAATTGATACTTTCTGCCAGAACGTGACAGAAAAGTTGCTAATTTAATGCAAAGCTAAAAATAACGCCAAAGGGGTTGAAAGGCTTGCTTGGTGATTCTGGAAATAAGGGATAACTATCTAGCAGTCTATCTGTCATCACTGGGGCTGCTCCATCACTGACTGTGATAATATGTGAATATGATGGATGCCACAGCCTTGTGGCTCATAACATTTAACATTCATCAGCTCTCACTAACGGGGGCTTTATAATTTAAATATCTTTATTTAATATGCAACATCTACCTCATACATCATAATTTTGAAGCACTTAGAGAACCAACAGTCCTGCAAGACAGTTGAGCAGACTTTAATTTTTTCAATAACTTTTACATTTTCTGCATGTTTGTGACTGACAATGCATAAATAAGTGCCTAATCATATCACAGAATGGAAAATTAAGATTTGGTTGCTAAGAAGAATCTTTTTTCTCATTTTAAAGAAATGATTATTTTTACTGTGTGTTCAACATATAAAGAAGCACAAAGGACCTGAATTGTGCTGGGATGAGCTTTCAGTTTTCTAGTGCAAACTCCAATTGACTGTGTTGATCTAGTCATGAGAAAGGGTTGTCAGCGTCATGTCCTAAAGCCGTTTTCTGAAATTTAAATGGGAAAACTACACAGTATAAAGCAGTACGAAAAATCAGTTCAAAATAGAGGTCCAAAATGTTTTTTTCACAGGAAACAAAACACCTGCACTGTCCATAGGGGTGCACTTTATTACAAACTCACCGAAATTTTCTATTAAGGTAGGTTAGGGACGTAGAAATATATCCAGTAGCTGATGTGCATGTT
This sequence comes from Podiceps cristatus, assembly GCA_000699545.1. NCBI lineage: Eukaryota > Metazoa > Chordata > Aves > Podicipediformes > Podicipedidae > Podiceps > Podiceps cristatus. Next base: position 19,082 of record JMFS01022460.1, read on the forward strand.
TGAAAATATAATGCATGTGTAGGTAGTATATTTGTTAGTGCAGCTATGTATAGCCATTTGCTTTTAATGAAGGTATATCCTTTTTTGTTCATATAGGAATAGTATGTACAGAATCAATCTTCTTCTCAGTTCTTGCTCCTACTATGAAAAATGTATACTTTTACAGGATTTTTAGTGCAAGTAAATGTAAGTTAAAAAAGTAAAACAAAACAAAACTCTTTAGGATGAATTCAAGACAGGAGCAAAGACAAATCCCATAAAAAAGGGTTGGAGCCTAGTGGGACAAGTTTCCTCTCTAATAATAAATTTCGTATGAATTTGTTGTATTTCATGCAATTGTAAAGCCATATACGAAATAAAAACATAACATTGTTGGTATTGAGGCACATTTTTCCATTTTTTACAGTTCTCTGAATTTGTCTAAAACCAATGTAAATACAGATTTATTTTTTTTTACAATCACTATGAGATTATTTTCAGTAAAAAAAAGCACACAAATGAATGACTTTAAAAGGCATTTCAAAGTCTTAAATATAGCTAGCTTTGTTACAGCTTTTTATGAATTAGAAGGAGGGGGTTATGAAATAACTATAAGTACATCTCCTTTGTTTGACAAGAGCAGATATTTTTATGGTATAAGTGCTTTCATTTTACTGTTCCTGAACCTTATCATGTAATTTTCCCTTTTCTCCTTCCATGTCAAAATATTGATATTCTTTCAGAAACTTTCTTTTTTCTTCTTCTTTTTTTTTTTTTTAACAGAATATTTTCTGCTAAAATCAAAGAGAATGAATGACTAGAAAGATATTTCAAATGTGCATATTGATATGTAGCAGGGTCTGTTGATTTTTATAGCAGAAAGGTATTTCTCCTTCTTCTGAAACACACTTAAAGGCTCTTCTTCCAAGAATACTGCAGGTGCTGTATTAACATCCTTAAGGAAAAGCTTTTAGTGCAAATATTTTGGAAGAGACAATATATGTGCCAAAAGCTGTTTTCTTTGTACCGATCGTTTTTATCTCAACTGCAAATCAGCCTTTTGCAATGGAACGCAGAATCCTTGACAAACTTATTTTTTATTCTGTCTACCAGTAAACAGATCTCATCCTGATGATTCAGGTGTATTGTTACATTGCACAACATCTTCCAGTAAAATATTCAGCCTCTAGTATTGCAGTACTTTTCTGCAGTCACATTTCATTTGTAAATCTTTCTTTTCTCATGAGTTCCTTTGTATAAGTAACCTCCTTCATCAACCACAGATTTTACAGAAGAAAATAAGTTAAGAAGTTAACCAAATCAAAAATGCAGAGTTATTTTGTTCAACAACGGGAAGATTCTGAGGCACTTTTAGAAACGCAGTTAGTACCTGAAATGCCTCAGCTGCATGTTGTGGCAAATCCTGCGTCAGATTGTGCTTTCTTGTCTTCCTCTGCAAATTAAACAGAAAATAATTTTAAAAATCCATGGCTGAAGGAATCAAAAGAATGAGGAATCAAAAGAATTCCTCAGTTGTTGGCCTGGTGGGGTTTTATTACTGAAAGATAATGATAATAGCAAAGTAATCACATTGGAAAGCAGAAGTATTTGGAGGTGGAGCAAATGAGGAGTCAAGGCCAAATATGTTTTGTCCTTAAGAACATTTCCAAGTTTCTAACCATCTTGCATGAGCGAGACTCCTGATGTTTTCTTCTTGTGTCTAGTATGCACAGCACAGAACTAGGTCATTGAACAATAGACTGAACAGCAATCAGCACTCTACTTCTGCATAATGCATTAAGTATAACATGGAGAAACCGTTTGTAGAGCTGAAAGCTGGTATTTCATGCCTGTAAATTCAAGCTGACATGACATTTAATATTGTTTCATAGTAATGAACAACAAGGTTTCATTCATTCACAAGTACAACATAATGCCAAGTTTAGTCTGAAGACGTAACAACAAGGCAAGAGGGAAAACATCCTATGTTCTTTCAAATGAGGACGCTAAATTAATGATAACCATTGAAGACTTTGCTACTGATACACAGTATTACAGAGACTACTAGTGTGAGACAATATTACACTGTCATTTATAGTGCCCTTGTCCAGTAGTTGACTGAAGAAATGGGTTAACACATAAAATACCTTTCCGTTTCCACTTTCTAGTTCCAGGTTTGCTATGGAGGTCTCCAGCTCTCAAACGCTTTCTTTTTTACATTCTTTTTCCTTTTTTTTTTTTTTTTTTAAACAAAAATTTTTAATCTGCTTAGGTTCCCTTTCCACTGAGGTACAATTTAAATTCCTAGACAAAATAATAATATCAGTTCTGTCATCTATTATTCCTTCTTTCCAATACTTGTCTTTGAAAACCTCTTGCATAAAATTCAGACTTCTGTTTCCTCAGAGGTATGAATCTCATAGTGGGGAAAAAGTGCTTTTTCCATTAAATTAGCAGTATATTTTAATACAAACTCTTCATGTCTCCCAAATATTGATTGTCTTTTCCAGTTTAAGTTAGTAAATAAGTGGAAAGGCAAAGTGAGCTGCATCGATCAGCACTGTTTGCTGCCAAGAGTGTTTTGTATTTGCATGTACAATCATTTATGCATTATGGCAGTGCAGATCAAAATAATTTCAAAGTTTCTGTATCTGTTTCACATTTAAAACTGATTTCATAAATTCAAACATTCAGAATGTGTAAGAAATTGTCCCTGAGTTAAAATTCTAATTAAAGGCACTCATTATTTGTTCAGATGTGAAAAATAGGGCATGTATCAGTGCATACACATATGCACAGGCATATAATGAGAACTAACCAACATGGAGCATTAAGATTACTTCTGTTCTTTTCCAGGAAAGAACAAGGTTTGAAAATTTAGGCCCACCGTTAACAGGGAAACCCAATGAAGATGGAAAATTGGGCCCTGGTGTCATCGATCTTACAAGGCCAGAAGATGCAGAAGGTGAGTTGCCATTTTGACTATGGGTTATTGAACACTTCATCACGGAATGGTATGACTGAAATGCTGCCAGTGTCTTAAGTACTGTCTAGCTTACATCCCAGGATAACACTTGAATGATTCCTGTGTGCTCTTGTGAGATTGTAATAAGTCCACAGCAATGGTTGGATGCATGGAAAGGACTGCCTAGCCCTCTAAGTCCATCTGCAATGCAACTATTTCTTTTTCCAGCAGCTGTCAATTAAGTGTTTACATTTTATACTATTAATAAAAGTGTAGGAAACACTGAGAAAATTATCTCAGCAAGGCAATATATACATAAATATATTTTCACCAGATTTTAAGGATTTAGCAGCAGCTTTGAAGGAAGTTAGAGCTCTTTAAGAAGTTTACCCATCAGTGCATTCACAAAGTACTCAAGATATAAGAAGCACAATTTTCATTGACAGGCAGCTGTCAAATGATAATGGAAAAATATTTCACATATGAAAATGGTTTCTTCATTATATAAGCATTCAGTGCATTTGCACTCATTTCAGTGAGAGTTCTATATATCAGGCATACGATGTCAAGCCACAGGTGGAAATCAGTGTTTATCAAGACCGAGTTTAGTCTCTAGCAGGGTTACCATGCATGCAGTGGAAGTGGATGTCACCGGTATCCTCTCTACCCATGATACACTAGAAGAGAACAGGTAGCTAGATAGGAACCCAACCAGTCACTGGACTAAGATTAATGTATTCACATAGAATATTATGCAACATTTTTTCCCCTCAATTTACTTCTGTTTGAGAATCATTTTGCTCTTTTTTAACCTGACAAGTTCTAGTTATGCCACTATTCTTGAAAGGAGATTAAAACATGTCTCAGTTTTTCCATTAATATCCAAACATCTGACAGGTTCAAAATTTGCTTTTTTTCTTGGATCAAAAGAATAGGACCAATAAATTTGTGATTGTTGATTAATAGGGTTATTTTCACATGATTCTTGAAACACTGGCAGGATTTTTCTGCTAAAAAAGCATTAACATTTTCTGCCTAGAGAAATATTCCTATGAGTACATGTTCTGTTCTGTCTCTCTGTGACCCAGAAATAAATAGTTCAGGTAAGGTGTCATGAATTGTCCCTTCATTTAGAAGTCTGATAACAGCAGCACATGTAAATGTTATCTTTTCTTTACCGCATAGGTAGTACATGATTTGCTGTTGATAAAAAATCTCAGAGCCCTGATTCTCCTTGCTTGCCAGCCGACATACATTACCTTTAATCAGTCCCTAGGCAAACCAAAAAAAAGCTGAATTTAAAAGTACTTTGGGCAAGGACTTGTATACAATGGAGAAGCTGCAAGTTCAGCTGCAAGTTCAGTTCTAAGAGGTGCCTGGATTGACTCATCCATAGAGAGGAATAGTTAACTCTCATATTTAATTCAGCAAAATATTCCTACTTATTGGCTTAATATCATGATTTGCTTATCACATGGAACTGACACAAGCTGACATTTTTTGCTTAAATTTTTTTTTAAAGTATTTTGACATAGTCAAGATTTCAGGTCTTCGTAACAGTAAGATAAGATGATGGCTGAAGCTCATCAGCCATTTATTACAAATAAAATTCAGAAGGAGGCTAACACGTTAATGAGAAATTTCAGATTTTCCCTGTGTGTGTGTGTGTATATATATCTATATTTAATAGCTCTTTATAAAACCAGTAATTTCCAGATGTTCAGTTTTAGGGAGCTATTATTTATGAGCTTCTTTTATTCATCCTTTAGTGGATGTGATTGGCCACTGTTGTATTGTCTTTAAACAAAAAAATAAGGAACAGAATGTGGGTAAAAAACCCCTTTCAGACAGGTGTTTTGCAATGTTTTGGGTTTTTTTCTAGCAAAAGAGGACTTAGGAGATACGTGGACTTTCAAAAGTACTTGTTGACTAAACAGTTATTTATAAACTGCTTTGTAAAGGAATTTCCATCCTGCGGCAACTTCTCATATTTCAACACATTGAAGGATATTATTTTCCTCAGTTGGGGTCAAAAGTTACAACAGAGTACTTAGTTACTGGTTCATATGACATCAAGTCCCTGACGACGACTTTCTTAGTTTAGCTTATTTCCTTCAATTAATTCTTTCTCTTTCTACTGTCCTTAATTTAGTATTTTTTTACACCTCGTGGTACTGACAGCCCCCCCTGCTACTGGATAGTGCAGAACGAAGCTTTGACATATGTAACCCAAGCTACAAGGATGTATGCCAGTTTAAGGACAGCATATATGTCTTTCTAGAGCTAGTGGGGCAGTTTGAGGCATAGTCTGTTGCCACACGAGAAATCTGAGTTCATGAATGGATTCAGATTTCCAGACTTTGTTTAGCAGCCAAGAGATGTCTCTGGAAAAGGGGTGCTGGACAAATACCTCTGCTGACCTGAAAAAAAATGTTGGCGGGAGTTCAAAACTGAGCTGCTTATTTGTCCTTCTAGTTGCAGACAAGGTGAATTTAGATATTAGCTGCATATAAAAAAGAAGACATTCAAATGATCACCCAAGTTTTGCCCCTTATCTTTGGCAAGCTATCTAAGAAATGAAACTTCTAGCATGGCTTCATTTAGAGTGGAAGTATATTGAAAACACTGCTTCTGAAATATCCACAGTTAAACCATAGCCTCTGATGTACTGTACCATGCTACAGACTCTGTTCATCTTCCAGAATATTAATGCTTCTAATTGTCATGAAACTATTACAGATCTTTCTAGGTTTGCCATTACACAAAGTTTTTTATATGTGTTGCTATTACTTTGTGTTTCCTTACGTGTCTGTTTCAGCACTGGTTACTAAGAAGCTTGACAACTTATCCTTTAGAATCATAGAATCATTAAGTCCAACATTAACCAAACACTGCCAAGTCCATCCACTAAACCATGTCCCTAAGTGCCACGTCTGCACGTCTTTTAAATACCTCCAAGGACGGTGACTCAACCACTTCCCTGGGCAGCCTGTTCCAGGGCCTGACAAGTCTTTTGGTGAAGAAATGTTTCCTTATATCAAATTCAAGCCTCCCCTGGCAAAACTTGACTCTGTTTCCTCTTGCCCTATCACTTGTTACCTGGGAGAAGAGACTGATGCTACCTCTCTGTGACCTCCTTTTGGGTAGCTGTAGGGATCAGTGAGGTCTCCCTGGAACCTCCTTTTCTCCAGGCTAAACAACCCCAGTTCCCTCAGCTGCTCTTCACAGGACTTGTGCTCTAGACCCTTTGTTGCTCTTCTTTGGCCTCCTCTAAGAAGAGAGCCTTGTTGCATTTTAGTGTGTTGCCAATCTCAACTGAATGTCAAAGGTTCCCAATAGGCATGGTCATATTCTTCAAATATTTAGTGCGTTTCACACCTTCCTTCCTCTTTTGTCATTGTTACTTACTTTTAATATTTTTTTCATTTTTTTTTCAGATATTTGAGTGCAGGTTGCTGTAGACACCTTTAGATAATATTTATGTGTTTTCTTATGTGCTTTTATGCAAATAACACAGTCATATAGAGAATAAAGATTTCTGAAGTAGCATATTGGTGGTCTGCTTTTGACCCCATCTTTCTTCATCAGAAATATATCCAGATATCTGAGGTCCAAGTGCCGTTGTAACAGAGTGAGTGTCTAGCTGTTAGATCTCTCAGATGGTTTTAGTCTCATCACCAGATTTTTAGAACTTCAGAATTATGAAATTTACTACATTTAGAGAATATATATTGACTGTTTGTAGAGGGCTTATTTTTTTCTGGGGGCCGGGGGGGGTGCAGAGGG
>KL260124.1:299-11944 GCA_000699545.1 Podiceps cristatus
GAATTCAAGGGCTGCAGGGGAACACCATGCAGGTCAAAAAGTCCTTGCAAAACAAGGACCCTTTTTGCAATGAAAGTGGGCATTGGAATTGTTTTCTAGTATATGAGAGTTAACTAACCAAATAGTCCTTTCAATTCAACCAGTAAACTGTGTCCAGTTTGGGAACTACAAAAACTGCAAACTCAAAAAAGAGGCATATCTGTCAAAAACAATGCAGAAGACTGAAACAGAAATGATCTAGAAAACATGACCCAAGAAAGGCTGAAAGAACTGATGCTATTAGGCTAAAGAAAACAAACTCAGGACTGACCAGGGCGAGGAGGTAAGCAGAAGTGGAGACATAGAACAGACTTCAGTTGTACAAAAACCAAAAGCAAAGAGGAAACATATCAATTGCTTTTCATGTTCATTGCTGGCATAAGAGTTATGAAACTTGAAAAGCAACAAGGAAGATGTTGGTGAGTCATTGGGAGAACCAGTAGGACAAAGAAAGTCCTGTAATAGCGTGCCCATGAGAGCTGGGGAACCTCCATCCCTGGAGAGCTTTAAAAGCAACTGACACAATCACCTACCATAACAGACAAACTTAATGGCTGATTTCATTCTAAAGTAAGGGGATGGGCTACATATGACCTTCTCAGTCCTGCCATTTTTTGTTAGTCTTTCATTTAACATCAAGCAGTAGTAACACAAATCTCTACCTTTTCTTCTCATCTTCCTACGGGCAAGAAAAGACATGAGAGTTTATTTTTCTACTGTTGAACATGCAATTCCTTTTTTTCTGATATTCACACTACCAACCTGTGAAATAAGGTAAGGTTAAGCAAGCGCTTTTTGAGATGAGGCAGAAGAATGCTGAATTAAAGAGAGCCAGGTATGGATAAAGTGGAAAACATAACAATATAGGAGACTCCTGATCCTACCTTTTCGTCTAGTTTCAAGACCGCATCTATTCCTTTAGCTAGATTTTTCTAAGATCTTGGTTCACCTACACATATAAAATAAGAAAATCCAAATCTTCTATACCAATTTCTGTAATTAAATCCTCTCAGAGTATGAAAGGAAACAAACAGATGATATTGACAGCAGTTCACTTAATCTAGGCCAGTTTTCCACTTAGTTGGAAGAAGGCAGCAAATCCTGATAAAATTCTCCTCTGAACCCTTAGGGTAAGGAGGACTCTCTCTCCTCTGCAGAGCACAAGAAATATGAAGGGACATGAAGAATAATTAATTGGAATCTCTAATTAAACAGCAGACCCTAAGAGATAACTTTGTGTCATCCGGAAATGTTCTCAGGAAGTGACATTGTCTCAAATGAAAGTCCAGATGTCGATTAATTGCAATTCAGGCAACCTTGAAACTAAACAGAAAGTGACATGAAGGTGTGAAGTTTCTGCAAAATGTCCCTGTAGGATTGAAAGGGTAAAGCATTTTGAATGAAGATAAGTAGGACAAGAAGTTTGCCACATCACATGTTTTCCCATTTAGGAACTGACAGGACAAACCACAAGCAGTTGCCTTGAGTGCTACTTTACTTTCAGGGTGTGAAGTTAAGTAAGGAAAAGGAAGTGCAAAGAGAGACATAGTTTAATGTTGGAAATTATCAGGGCTATCTGAAGTGAGTCAATTCATCAGATAGGAAACTAAGAACATTAGGCCAGTGAACTGAGTATCAAACTATATTTTATCCTTTTCTTAAGGTAAAATCTTTAAAGATTTTGTTATGTTGAGCATAATCTAAAGATTGGAGATATCTGATACTTTCTGTGAAAGCTCATGCTCAGAAACAGTATGCTTGAGCAAAAGAATTGCCACGTTTAATTATATCACTGTTCAACCTAATTTGGTATGTTTTCTTCAAGACTTACTAGTACCTCAAAACGTGTCACAGCAAAGTATGAGAAGCACCATATAAAATAACACTACCCTTAGGGAACATGTCTTGCCAACCCCTGTTATTTAGTAGCTGGTTTATGTCCTGAATCATGAGGGTTTATATCCCACATAAATTTTCTATCCAGCCTAATATAACTGTTCTCCTTATTCACAGAAATGTTTATTTCTGATACTGTATCTTGTAGTAATGACTTAACTATGCCAGATAGTCACTGTACTAAAGGGAAATTCATTTTATTGGTTTTAAATTTGTTTCCTTCCAAATTCATTGAATTTCCTTTTATTCCTCTCTGATACAGTGACATAGTGTGTGTTAAAATTAGTCATTATTTTATGTATCACAATCAGTGCTCTCTCATATTACTAGTCTTTTCAATGTCATTTCACAGGATTATTTTCTATGCTTCCCATGTGAAACCAAAGCATTCTAAATTCCAGTTTTTAAAAGACATACTTTTAATTTGTACCCATAGTTTACCATATATGAGCATTTGCTTCCAAAACAGCAGAGCTTGTATTCCCCAAGCAAATTGTGATGATTGGGCTCAGGTGAACATAATGAGGTTCAACACTGCAAAGTGTAAGGTGTTGCACTTGGGCCAGAAGAATCCCAGGCATATACACAGACTGGGAGAAGAGCTCCTTGAGAGTAGCCCTGCTGAGAAGGACCTGGGGGTCGTGGTGGATGAGAAACTCAACATGAGCCAGCAGTGTGCTCTTGCAACCTTCCAGTACCTGAAGGGAGCATACAAACAGGAGGGGAATCAACTTTTTAAAATGGTAGATAATAGCAAGACAAGGGGGAATGGATTAAAGATACAGGAAGAAAGATTTAAATTAGATATTAGTGGCAAGTTTTTTACGGAGAGAGTGGTGAGGTGCTGGAACAGGCTGCCCAGAGAGGTGGTGGATGCCCCATGCCTGGAGGTGTTCAAGGCCAGGTTGGATGGGGCCCTGGGCAACCTTGTGTAGGTCCAGGTCTGGAGCTTGGTGTCCCTGCCTATGGCAGGGGGGTTGGAACTCTCTGATCCTTGGGGTCCCTTCCAACCCCACCAAAACTATGATTCTAGAAAATGTTCTCTTGCATTCTAAAAAAAAAAAAAAATATAAATCGCACAAATTATTTTTTATGTATCTAAAATTGGGATACAAGTTTAAAGATCAAGTTGCAAATGTGGATATTTCATTCAATTAAACTGCCCTTGAAAAGGTGTTGTTTTCATGACATGCATTTTCATTAGATCTTTCTACAGTTTGTTTCTTTACTGCATTATATAGATTTAAAGGATGAAGATGGAAATGTGTGCTCAATTTATGCAAGTGTTTGTACCATTGGTAACATTCATGCCAGAGCAACGGTGCAACAGTAGTTGCAAGAATGGATAAAGCCTGTTCCAAAAGGAATACAGAGAAAGGGAAATAAAGTCAGATAGGAGCCATTTGGGATGAGTGTTGTAAAACTAAGAGCCACCTAGAAAGTGCTATCTGTCTAAAAAAAAAAAAAAAAAGGTGTAGGAGCTGATGATAGAGCTAACCAAAACAAGGGAATCCTAAGAGAACAACTACATCAGAAGTTTATTGTCGCTGAGTCTAAATGATGGCAGCAGGACCAAAAGCCACAAGGAAAACACATTAAAAAAATCCGGAATGTTCCCTAGAGGTAGTCATTAACCCTGGGACTTTTTGCATGTGTGATGTAAATTTTGGTATCTCAGTGGGAAAACACAAGAGAGATCTTCCCCTTATGGGATTTTCCCAGCCACCATGCCCCAAAGCCACACTAATAGGAGCAGAGCTGTACTGATACTCAAGAGTGCTGACTATCAGTCTCTGCCTTCTGCTTTTTAGACAGGCAGTAAAGTGAAAGGTCAAGTATTGCATTTTTTTAGCAGCCTAGTGAATAAATACATTGGATGTGCCTCATTTTGTTCTGTTCACAGTATCAAACATGTAAAATATGCAGTGACGGATGGCCCCTAGATTAATTTACCCTCAAAAGTTTTTCATTCTTACATTGCTTACAGTAAATAGTAGTAAAATAGCCCATGTAGTGATCTGGACAATTACTGTTTAAATATATAGCGGTCACTTTGCTGTGACCGTTCATTATAAAATCTTATTTAGAAAACATTTGGGGTTGTCCAGCTGTTTGGTGTCATATCCCTTGCATGCTGATGCTACAGTAGATCAAGCTACTCCCTTCAGATGATATTCAGCTATTTCTAGTATTGTTACTTCAGACAAAAATACAAGGACCTAATTCTAGTTTGCACTGTGTTCCTTTACTGTGCTCCAGAAAAGCAAAGGAGTCAGAGACTGGACCTTAACTTTATTCACAACTACTACATGTTCCTGTTACAAAATTTGATTAACGTCGATAGGCCGTAACGTAAATGGAAATTGGGCCCAGCAACGTAAGCCCTACATTTTGCTTAGTCCATGATTTCAAATTCAAAAAAGAATCCAATGTTCTCTGTACAAACTGAACCAAAATGAAATTATTATTTAAAGGAGTGAAGCAGCTTTGCAAGCAAAGGCAATTGAATATGTGGAAATCAAGTTTACTTGATCAAATGGCAAGCAGAACAAAATGAAATTATGCACTCTACTAAAACATTCTTTTAATAACAACAGAAGAAATCCAAGCTTTCCAAGTTTCCCACGGGTTTTATTAAAGTAACATATTCAGCAGCTAGCTTCCCAGACCCAGGAAGGAGCTAAACTCGTTTCTTCGCCTGCCTTACTTTTCTGTTTTGATGGATTGCTAATTGAAATGAGAGAAGTGTCTAAAAGGGGGGTGGAATTATCAAGATTTTTGTGATTTGATTACGGACACTTTCACCTCTGGCTGACCAGATTATTTCCTGTGGAGGTCAAGGAGACTAAGGCTTCAATTCACCACTTTTGGCATAAGACTAACCACATGATGATGTTCTATGGCTTCATTAATATGCAGTTGTTGAAATTCTTCCCTAAACTGAAGCTGGAAGTTCCTCATTCTTTCACAGCTGGTATAAAATACATCGTGTGTCTCACTATTTCCTATTGCACGCAGACCTACAACTGAAAATGACCATCAAAATGGATAAGCCATGGCACTGTTATCATATTGGGCAAAGATTAGATTACCCAGAACAGTTTGCCAGACCTTTAACACCAACTTACAGTTCAGTACTGACAGAAGAAGAGATGATATCAGACATTCAAAAATACATAAACAAAAAGAAGTGTGGATTGAAAATGACACCTCGTTCAGACTCCAGAAAAAAATAGTCTCTACCACTCCAGTTAAATTTAGAGGGAGGTTATGAGCTGAGAATTGATTAGATAATCTAGTTCCTGTTGATTTGTGTCAGTTACAATTTACATTTATAGAATACCTTCAAAATATGTAACCTTACTCTCTACCTCACACAAACACTTAAGAAATCAGTGAGGTCTGCTCTTAATGTCTTATGTAGAATTTTATATACAAAAAAGGAAGAAAATAAACCCAACACTATCAGTTTTGGTAAATGGACTTGATACAACAATAAAATATGTATTTCCTCTTCAAATAGACCTCATCCTAGGTAACTGAGAGCTGAGACTTGAATATCATTCTTTGGTGATACAGCAAAGTCTCTCTCCTGTTAAAAACATACAGGTTTAAAGAACATTAAATTTTAATGCATCAGGCATCAAGTTTTAAATTAAGAATGAACCAGTTATTTTGTGTAATTCAAGAAAGGCCATGTATCTTCCTAAGTTTTCAAATTTTTCACAGCTCTCATTTTGCCGTGCTGAAGACATATTGTATATTATCACTTCATCTATCATATTATTACAGATAAAGTTGCAGATGACTTACAAAGGATAAAGGCCCTGTGCTGCCAATAGTCTTCAAAAACTACTCCAGAAGCAGAATAACACTCAAGGAAATCAGTGAAAAGGACAAGTTAAAAATAGAATTAGAAAAAAGAAGAAATGAAAAAAAAAAAAGGGGGGGCTTGAAGCAGTCTGCCTCTCCTTAATGAGATTAATCCATATGTTTGTTTCTGATTTGCCATGTTTTCTGTTGTTAATAGATTGTGTGAGGTTTGTTTTTTTGGTGGGTTTTTTTGTTTGTTTTTAATCACTCTGCATAATCCTTCCATTATTTCTTTTTTTATTGCACAGCAGAAAAAATCACCATATTATTTCACTGGTAAAGCAAATAGACTGCCCCAAGGTTGTGTGACTGGCTGAATACTGCTGAATACCAGAAGTTACAGGCTGCTCCAGTGCCTTGGTCATGCAGCAAGCCTTTGGCATCAGAATATCTTGACTGGATGTGGTCACTGAGAATGGAAGTTTTCCTGACCCCAAGCTACATCTCATATTGTCTTTAGAGGGGAAGCGGTCTGTCCCAGGAGCTTTTAGTTTCTTCAAATGAAGTTTAAAATTGAGATCAACTCGATAAGGAGAACGAGTGCTACTTCATATACTTATCTGATTGCTGTAAGCTGAAAACACACCAAAACTATATTCACATGATTTTGGGGAGATATATGAGCTCTAGAAATATCCAAAAGCTGTAACACCATACTTTATAAGAAAAACAGATACCAGGCTTCTTTTCTAGAGTATAGGAAAATTTTTGTATTAAAGCCAAATGACTATTTGAAGGTCATACATATTCATAATTAACTGGGAACCATTTCAACGTAAACGTTAGCTTGTTTAGCAAGAGTAACATTTGTGCATAAATCAGTCTTCTGTGCAATTGATATTACTATAACCTCTCTGTTCCCTGAGGAACATAGTTCAAAGAAGCAGCCTGGACAAAATAAAAAGGTAAAAAGATGATCATTTCCGTGGCACTGCTATGAAAAGTTGTGATAATGAATGAAAAAAACCAAACCAACCAAACAAAAAACCCCACCAAAAACCAAACAAAAAAAAGTAATTTTAGCAAAAAGTATTCTAGACTTTCAAAAGAGTAAAGTTATTGATGTGATCAGAACAATAGCTGCTAATGGATGAAGATGTTTCAGAGTTCTTATGCACCTGCTTATGCTTTTCTTAATTAAAATCTGTGATTGTCAGAGTAATTTTTGCAACACATATATATGAACTTCAGAAGCAAGTGACATTTCGCAAAGAAAAATACAAATGAAAACTTTGCCAGTATATTAAATATAGAAACATAACTTATTTTAGAGTTTGGAGGTAAACACAGCACTTACAAGAATGCCACAAGAATTAGAACTGAAGTTTCCAATCTTTATCCAAGTGAGTAATATCCAATGGCAAATAACCTAGGCCTAGGATTGTATACTGGTTTTGAACTGGTGAGACTTACAAGTTGGAAAAATAGACTAAAATCCATAATAGTTCAGGCTTTGGCGTCTCCACTGGGGCCTCCACCAAAAGAAACCCTTATTGCCAGAGCGCACAAGGAACGGAATTCCACATAAAGCAAAAACTGTTTGAGAGTTTGGTCTAAAAACCATCATAAAGTTTTTAGGAAGTTTTCAGTTGAATTCAGAGGATTCTGGAGATGATTTCTATTGTACTTTTTCAGGGAAATAACAGCTACAGAATTTGTTTTCTAGAAGATGTACATGAATTGTGAGATATCTGCACTAGCTAGAGGGAAGCTGGAAGTGAACAAATGTGGTTAATTGCAATGTTTTCAAGGATGTGATCAGTGTACACAAAAACAGGGCTGGGGGATATAGGAAACCTCTCATTAGACACTCAGACAAAATCCAAAACCTTTCTGACCAGATTATGTACATTTGGTAGACACCACCAAAAGCTCATGCCCACCAAGTACAGTACAGTCAGTGGTATCTAATAGCTTTAAGGTTTTACTTTGTAATAGGAATAATAGCAGATCAACATATCCAACGTGTTGGCAAGAGTTGACACTTACTACAACATATTACAGACAACAATTTTTTCACATGACTCTACTGGAAGGGACCTCTTAGATTTCTTAGACCCCTTAGATTCATGCCCCTATTCCTGAATACAACTTTGTCGACTAATCCCTTTCATAAACTGAAGATTTAAGTGCTTTGCATACATTCATTAATTAAGCCCCACAGTTACAGCTGTCAGATAATATCACTGAATAATTTATTTGACAAATTTTGCTTTTTATGATAAATTATTCAATGTTCTTAATTCTTATTATTTTCTCCACAATTTATACAGCTGGGCAAGCAATTTGTGAAGCAGAGTCATTCAACAGCCTACTAGGTATGTTCTGAAAAGATTAAAAAACTAAATAAAATAACGTGCAAGTACCATCTTCCTAGCCCCTTATTTTTTCCCAGCTTTAGTCATTGGTGGAGGCTTACATTTCAGTAGTGGGAAACCTGTAAGATTTGTAAACATCTCTGATATGGCTGAGTCAAAGGTTTGAATCATAAGGACAAGATTGGGGCTGGGAGGAGCGACTTGGGTAACACACAAAGTTTAACCTCTAAAAAAAGTCACAGCAACAAAAATAGAATTCAGATATGCTGAAATCCATCTTCTGCATTTCAATCGCATTTGTTAATGCAACAAATGAACATCAATAAGCAAAATTATAATGAAACACTACTATGCAAAGCTCTGCAGTAATATTCAGGACACAACAACTGAATGTTCAAATCCAAACAAATTAATTCCTTCACGTCTGTCTAACAAAATTCAGAAGCAGTGGAAAAAACCTCCTATAATAAGTATGCATTTATGCCTTGAAACTTGCAACATTTGGGTCACCAGTGGGAACAGAGAGAAAAAGTAGGAATTGAAACGTGTTGTGCTGCTCGCCTACCTGCGAGAAGAGGTATTTGGTCCTGTTGTTCAAGGAACAGTTAGAGGATCACAATCATTTCATATAATACCCTCCACATAGTACTTTTAACAGTTGATTTCAAAGCAATCATAATAGTTACTAAAAGCAAAGATAAGAGAATATCTATGTGGCATGACCCACCCATCTCAAGCAAATTCTGAGAATTTCAGGAATGTTATTTGGTGTTCTGAGACTTAAGGGAAGCCCAGAGCTCAAAAATCTGAACCCTAATGAGCCAACATTTCAAAAATTGAATTAATTAAAACCTCAGACTACGTTCAATTTTGTCTTGAAACTCCATAAGGGGAGAAAACCTGGCATATGCCTGTGTCTTAATATCTTGACGGTCATCAACTTCAGCCTGGCTGATCTTTTAACACTTTTTCAAGCAAGACTCTCTTTGCAGTCTAAGGTAATTGAGAAAGTATACAAAAAGTCTTTTTTACAAGCTGTGGTTTCAAAGATGGCATAGAAAAGGCTAAATCTTGGTTTTGCCATATGTCCCCTCTATGTCCAGCTAAAAAAAGCAAACCTGAATACAGGTCTTTCCTCAAGCAGTAGTTTGCCTCCTCAGCCCTTACTGCTCTAGGACATATTTGTTAGATGTTGGGCTATGTGACAAAGTGATAGGAAACCTCCTCAGGCCAAGCTCCACCCAGACTTTGTCTCCTCTCACCCGTGAGGTAAGAGATACATAGGAACTGCTCCTCCTATCAATCCATGATGCAAAGCTGCGGTAAGGGAGTAAGGGAGACATTAGCTAATTGAATTTGTCACAGCTGGATGAGAGAACAAAATGCACAGATACAAGTGGTTCTTGTAAAGCATCACTGCATTATATATGTCAGTCTGAGAAAGCAAGGTATGGATTAATTGCCAGAGATTGACTGAACATTTCAGAGATGAAGTCTAAGATTTAGAGTGCATCCTTTTATTTTTTAGGAAAGCCTAAGTAAATTGGTCTAATCAGTCAAATTAAGGAGCTCTTCCCCCCCCCCACATGCTGAATCTTCTTCAATGGTAGTGAATTTTTCTAAGGAAAAATTAATAAAAATGTCTTATCATAGATCAATAGTTGAAAGTGATGGACTTACAGTAGTGAATTTAAATGAGCCTGTGAGTCTAGGATCAAACATTTCCTTCTAGTCTGGGGAGCTGCTTGATTTTTTTCTGTTATCTCTAGTGATTATTTTAAAGTATTACGTTTAAGTTCATTAACCTCCAAAATTATCGTTAAAGTGAAGGAGGAGGAATGACACGTACTGGGCTATATCAGAATTTAGCAGGCTGTTTTAGTGCTGTGTTTCTGAGATTGTCTTACATCTTGCTTAGGAAAAAAAAAAAAAAGAAAATATGAGGGGAGTGGGGAGAAGGGTTTTAAGACAAGAATAAATGGGTTTGGATTTATGTGTTCTCCTGGAGTTATATTCTGTTAATATGGAAAAGGAGGTGAGGTGTTCTAAATTTCCATGAAAACAAATGTAAGAAAAAGAGGCAATAAGATTTCACAGAAGATGCACCATCCTGCCTGCCACAATGTCTTTGATGGAAAGCGATGCTCCGGCCTCTGTCAGCAACGCTAGTGTGAGACACGACACACTGCAGAGATCTGCCCCGTTCACGAGTCCCACTTGTGAAGGCAGCTTAGTTAAGCAGTTGCTCTGTTTCTTTCTTCTAACAAGTGATTTTTAATGAAAAATGGTAATGAAAGAAATTCTGTTCAGTAACACCACTTAAATTCCTTTTGGAGACCTCCTTGGCCTCTTCTGTATGCCCCCACAATCTTCCCCTCCACACATCAGCCACGGACACTTCCTTTGAGAGAAAGCTAATCAATTAGGCCTGGAATCCCCAAGCCTGGAAAGGAAACCAGCTTTAGATAGCACAAGAATCCATGACTACCATCATCTCTGAAAATTATTCAGGCCTGTATTTGTGAGATTTTTTTAAGCGGCTGATTTCATTTGGGTGATTTAGTTTAGTTATATATCCTCCACTGGTCTAAATCAGTACTGCTTTACTGACTCCACCAGCTCTTTGTCACTTTACATCCAGCTGAGCTTGTAGCTCTTTATTTCTTGCCATGAGCAGCAACCATTTACTCCCCAGTATTACCATTAAGAAATAAAAGGAAAGGTACCAAAAGTACCTACTTTAGACCAGAGAAAGGTTACTCTCTACTCTTACTGAATACTCCTGGTGACAGTCTTTTGACTGCCAGTCTACCCATTTCTAAGGTTTCCATCTGCACATTTTTTTCCACAGTTACTGGTTAAAGGGGTTTTTTATGAAAATAGAAATTAAACTGGATGAAAGTTAAGTCTTTCAGAAGTCTAGCTTATGTTTTATAAAAGCCTTCTCCAAGTAGTTGCCTATCTGAATTAATTATATGAATGAGACAAGCGTATATTTTAGGACAAAGACATTCTTAAATGCTTCATATTTACATTACAAGTGATTATTTAGTGCACTCTGGTAGACAAGTAGATATACACCTTATCTTACAGGACCATTTGAAGCATTAACACATTTAGTATAGTTGGATAGTAAAATCATAAGCCATACAGTAGGTTACCTTATCTAAACCCTTGCCCACTAACTTTGCACCAGACAGGGTATGTCCTAATGTTCTAAAAGTCTGAGCAGCTTTGAATAAGCATCAGTGTCTGTACAGCTTTCCAAAGAAATATTTATTCTGTCCTGAACATGTAACTTGCTAGTAAATTAGCAGAGGGCTCAGGAAAGAAAACAGATCAGGTTTCACAGGCTGGTTTCTCATTTTCTAGCCAAGAGAAAAGGGAGTTTTATAGCAGTAAGAAAGGGAGGTTCAAATTTCTCCGAGGGATTGCATTATTTGCTTCAAAACATGATAATTTTAGAGAAGGATAGATTGCAGGATGGTAGTATTCAGAAAAAAAAAAAAAAAAAAAAAT
>KL260124.1:11984-83316 GCA_000699545.1 Podiceps cristatus
CTTTTCCTATCCCAAAAAAAAAAAAAAAAAAAGAAAAGACTGGTAAAAGACTCACTGAGATGAAAGGAAACCATACTGTTACAGTATTACCAGACATACCAGGGGCAATGGTACCACTTCTGAATACAAATCATAAACAGGGTTAAATGACAACAACTCCATTTAGAATTAAAATAAAATTTATTGCACTTTGCGGCACTTTATTCCTTTATTCATAGACTGTTTTCTCTTTCCAGGCTAACAATGGAATGTAATAATCTACTCAGCGGTAACCCCTCTCTACTGGATAAAAATCCTACAAAAATGTTGAACTTGACTGAAAAAATTAAAACACATTCCCAGAATTATATTTTCACCAACTACTCTCTTTTTATTCAAGAGCAAATATAGGCACAGCAGAAGCCATTTAAAACTTTTTTTACCAATAGCAACAGAAAAAAAGCAACCATAAGAAATAAGAAAGCCATAAATGCTCAGGTATACTACCAATGATTAAAATCCAGGCATACTGCAACTAAACATCAAGAACGTAGTTTGCAATGACACAAGCTGTCCTTAAGGAACACATTTAATGTATTCAGGAGCTGTGGGAATGAAACGTAGCATGGGCATCAGATTTTTTTGAACTGCGCATTTGAAGTATCAGCATTTTTGTCCCCCTCTTGGATTTTTTCAGATGAGTTTTATTCTGTCCTGACTGGAATAAAAAGGAGATTCTAACTGAAGAAATATGCTGAAACACTTTCATTGTTGATGTCCCAATGCCTTGCTGATGCAGCCAGCAGAAAAATGGTGAAATGACGTCTCAGCATCAGCATTACTGAGAGATAACTAAATAACATTTTTACAAAACCTTGTGAGGCTTGTGGTTAGTTCCACCCCCACCATGTTTCTATTACCTCCCTCCTACAAGGCATTTTCCAACACTTTCACTCACATCACAGGGTTTTTTGGGGGGTTTTTTGTTTGTTTTTGCCTTTTTTTTTTAATGCTGCTAGCTTCAAACTTTTCATCAGCTCCAGCCTGTTCCAGGCTTGTGTACCCAGAGTAGTTAATACTTCAAACTAGAAGAGGAGTTCACAGCTCATGAGTTACTATAACCCAAGCTGCTTCATGTATATTCTTACCCTATACTGAGAAGGGAATTTTGTAGCCTAGCCTACTCCAAGTTCTGTGTTTTAAATAAAACGCAGTCTTTCATTGATATGTAAGCATTATACACAAGGCCTTATATGCTGCAAGTATTTTCAGAGAAATCCCACTTAAAGCAGAATTAACCATGCCACATAAAGGCACCATTAATAAGTACTACATTTTGCATACAGGGAAATAACATGGAGTTTTGTAATATAAATGAACACCTCTATTGAATTTGGTATTTCCCATATAGATACCTTCTCAGTAAAAACAATCTGTACACTGGATCATCTTTTATACACTAATGTGTTACATTAAGCATTCATTTGTGTCTATTCAAGACTCAGAGCGTGTGAAATTTTGAGAGACTTATATGCAGCCCAAATGAGAGACGAAAAAGACAGGAATCTCCTTTGGAATGGTAATAGCAGAAGAGCTAAACACATTTTTTGCATAAAGCTAACACTGGAGGAAAGGATGTTTTCATACCAGAGTCTTTATTTACAGAGGAAAGTCCTAGAAGTGCCTCTAACTGAAGTGTTAGTAGGAAAGCTTTTAGAATATATTAATAAACAAGAAATAATAAGTTACAAGGATGAAGCGATATTCACCCAGGATTTCTAAAGAACATGGTTCAGATCTGAAATTGATGAACTACTAAGAGTAGCCTGTGATCAGCCTTAGTATCAGAGGAATAAAAGATGCCAAACATGGTACCATCTGGTTACATAAATCTCAGGAGGATCCAGTTTTGGCTTTCATTCAGGATGAACTGATAGAAGAAAAAAAAACTACAACCAACTACTAACAAAATTAATAGGATGAGAAAAAGGTTATATACTGAAGAACTATAAAATCAGAACAGTTGTAGAAAAGATGAGTGGAAAATAACTCTGCTTTTCTTTCTACCAAAATGAAGATGTAAAGTTACATGACAGTGCATGCAAAATAACGAAAAATAATTTGTTTTCTACACTAATACCCAACATCTGTTTTCAAGATAGGTCTTATTACACAAAAAAGTAATTGCAAATAAGATGTCAAAAAGTTTTTCCCTGAAAAATTTCTGAAAATAATTTTCTCAAATTCAATAAACTACAGAGATGAAAAAAACAAAATAAAGGCAAACTCGAGTTTCATGATTTACCTGTTAAAATGCCTCCTCCCACTGTCCCCACCTCCCACCTCCTTCCCTGACCACAGCAACCCCCACAGCCCCAAGCCCACCAACTATTAATGTTTGTCTTTGGGTACTTCACAAGACAAGACCAAAGCTTCACAAATCTGCAAGGCGGTCAAGGCAGAGAGGTGTAACAGGTACTGTGCTTTCATGTAGGAAAAGAGAGATGACTTAAGTCACATCTCACCCACTCCACTCGGGTAACACTGCAGTGACGAACCATTTAGCTGAACAGAGTTAAACCTATTCTTGGCATTCACCAGACTTTGGATTTCCTCTGAGAGGGCCTGCTTATTACAGAGAGTGGCTTGTATCGAGGGTATTCTCAACACTGTCAGTCTGATTTACTTGTGAAACCAGACAAGAATAACAAAACCTTTTGTGAAAGTGTTGAATGCCTGAAAAGCATATTGTTTGCAATGGCTTCCAGGAAATGGACTAGAAGCCACACTACTGAAAGATTTGTGTTTGAGAGCTACTTGCTATTAAAGCTAAAACTTTATATAGAAAAAAACCAAACTTGCACAGAACTGAAGAAGCAAGAAGGCATCTGCAGAAATAAATACCTGAAGAACAACAAACATAGAGCAAGGTCTTTCATGTAAATTTAATATCTATCCCAAACTAGGATCTCATTCCAAGAACTACTGATAGGACAGCATTACTTGCCTCACTATAAGATTTTTGTCATGCTCCAGAGGTATTACCTTTTCCTTATCTAAATGGGTTCAGAATTAGCACCTCACCCACATCAGCTCATCCCTCCAGTCAGGTCAGCAATGTCACCAGGCAGAGTTTCCCCACCTCTGTGCTCTGACCATGTACCTGCTCTCATGTACCTGACCATTACCTGCTCACGAGAACGAGCACAGACCTTCCGGAGGTCTCTCCTTCCCCCAAGCTATGGTTTGTACCAGCCCACGGTCCCAACATCTCTTGCATGACACATCACACCTCTTCTTAAAGGAAATTGATAGGTATAGATTGAAAAACCCAGTGCACTATTCCGTACTTGAAAGTTGCCTGGATCTCTTTATGAAAGAGATGCTTTGGCTGAAATAGATGTTGCAAGGTTGAACCGCAAAGTTTTCTGAGAAAATTGTACAAGTTATGCTCTATCATGTGGATGGCCAGACTGTCCCTTATAGACTAATGTATATTCAAACATCAATTTGCATGCTGTATGTATTGCATAAAAATATCTTGAATGGGTAATAAGAACGATTTGGTAATTAATACATGCAGGCATACTTGCATGTGTAATATATACATATGTTTCCCCAGAGTCACATGTACAAAAATAATAAAGCTGACAAAGGGTCACTTCTTCAGGAAAATGATCATTTTAAAGTTCTAGATTGCATGAACTATTGTTAATATTTGTGAGGAATTATAGGGATTAGTAGAAAACAATTACTGAGATCTTCAATAATCATTTGTTCTCCACATCATTAAAAATAAGTCTTCACCTGCTACTCATTTTCTTTTTGGTTACAAAAGCTCATGTTTGTTTGAATAACAACAGATAAGAAGCTGTTAGAAGTTGTTTACACAGAAAATAAGGTTCCAACAGGAGGAAGCATATTAATACTATTGTGAAATAGTTACATTTTGAGTACAGGCTTACTGCCTAAATTCAGAAGCATGCTGATACAGGTATCTGGTGGCTTCTTATTTGGAGTAGAACTGTTATTCCCAAATACTTTAAAATAATGGGTTTTCTTATTCCTGAGGCTTCAAAGAGCACACTTTCAAGCCTCTCTCCGCAGCTTTTAGGACTAGAAATCCCTTTTTTTTTTTTTTTTTTTTTTTTACTTAGTAAAAAGTGATGGTCAAAATAAACCTCTGGCTTTGAGCTCCAGGACTTTAAGGGGAGAAGATGAAGAGACAGGCAGGAAGACTCAATAAGGTAAGTGACAGGAGGTTTCAACAGCAGCCTAAGATTACTGCATAAGTGAACCCCATAACTTTTTTTGTTGTGCAAGTCACTTGAACTGCTCTTAATTATATGTTCACTATGCTTAATTTTGAGCAGGGGTCAGCACTTAAGTGCTGCATTTCAGAGAAAAAGAGAGGTGGAAATTTTCTACCAAAATGAAGTGACACAGCTTCATTGGCCCAAACTGTTCCTCTGCAGTTCTCCAGCTTTTGCAGAGGAAAGGTGCTGACTCCTGCACTCCCCTAAGAGCATATTCCCCTCACGCATACAGCCACAACTCTCAGCCCCACAGAGCAGAGAGAGCCCTTAAGATGGTGGGAGCACTCTGGCTTCACTAGTCCCTCTTTTCTGGCTTGTTTTTTTTTTTTTGGGGGGGGGGGGGGGTGTTGGTTTTGTTGGGTTTTTTTGTTTTTTGTTTTTTTGCAAAGAGAGAGGTCTTTTCAAGCTATCTTCTGCCCACGCACACCAACACAAGCACAAGATGACATGCTGCAACTGTGGCATCTCATGGTCTGTGTCCACCGTCAGAGGGACTGGCAGCTCCCAGGTTCTCACAGAACTTTCTGGCTAAAGACTTAAGTAAACAGCAACACTAGAGTGACTGGTCATTGTTGCTTAATTTGTCCATTGCTCTAATTTTAAGTCAGTAGGGATTTCCCTGTTTCTGTAGGGAATCAATAATATTTGAGGAAGAAAGGAAAAAATAAAAATGCCCCAAACTCTGCTCTTCTCACCTGACAAATTGACACATGCTTGCATACACATCCTTACTTTTTGTGAATATGAGTTGCTGCCTGGAGAAGCCAAAGCCTTTAAGTTTTTTTTAGGTCTGCAATATGGTTTGGTTCAATTTTAATTTAATATATTTCCTATTTCCAGTAGGAATTTCACAAAGTACAAAGCAGGATAGAATATGGTCCAGTAAGCTGGATCAATTTTTTATTGTGGCAATTGCCAAATTTACTTAATGTATAATGTGGATGTAGTGATTTCACAAAGTCACCAAACCTGCATTATATAATTTTGGCAATATTGATTGTTACATGACATTTTTTTAATCCATGGAATGCATTTCCAGACTTGTCTGTGTAATATAAATTATAATTCCTCCAACAGCCTCCAATGTAACTCCCCAAATCATGTAATTGTAATTCCTTCGTGAACCATAATATTATCAAAAAACAACTGAAGACATTAAGTAGTTCAATATCTAACAATAACTCAGAAGTAGTTCTTTTTTCACAAGTGATGGCAGCCTCCCAACCTTTTTATTTTACTTATTAGAACCAAACTTAACCTTTCCTTTCCTTTCCCTGGGGTGGCCTCTTCACAGTCATGGTTCCCGACCTACTTCTTAGCTGTTTCC
This sequence comes from Podiceps cristatus, assembly GCA_000699545.1. Taxonomy (NCBI): domain Eukaryota; kingdom Metazoa; phylum Chordata; class Aves; order Podicipediformes; family Podicipedidae; genus Podiceps; species Podiceps cristatus. The sequence continues at coordinate 17,607 of KL260124.1, forward strand.
CTAAAGAAAATAAAATACCCTTCTGACTTTTGAAAGTAGTGAAAAAACTAATGTCGATAATGTTTAATAAATAACCTTTGTTATAACAGTCTAAATCTATGTAGAGTAAGCCCCAACAGCCCTCTTGCATCCCACAGCTGATTTGCATATTGGGTCATGAAACATGTTTTAGGATATTTGACTGCAGACCTCACTGAAATATTCATAATACTGTGTACAAAGTAACATTCAGTATAAATTGTCATTAGACAGACTCCTTGTGAACATCCAAAACACCTCTGAATTTGTATTTAAAAAAAAAAATCAAAACAAATATATTTGGTACTTGAAACCAGCCTTTAGTAGCCTTAATTATATTAAACACAAATTTCCCACATCAAAAGTGTTCTGCAGCCCTGAACATATGTTGCTTAATTGAGAGAGGCCACCAGAAACTGACCTGGAACAGCTAACTGTGCTGTCTCTAAGAGAAGAGAGACCTAGAAAGTAGAAAGAAGGTATTCTGACATGGTATGAAAAGAACATGTTACAAACATGGTTTTCAAATGTCTGGGCTGCTCATTGCTGACAAATCCTTTTTGTACCTGTGCACATTGGAGAGATGATCTTGACCAAAATAATAAAACTTTTAGAGCTTATCACTTTATCTGTTGTCTGTTATTTTTCTAACATAGCAATCATTCATCTTTGTGCCTTTAAAGTCTGGGGCTTACAGAAATATTTCCAGCTTCTTTGAGGTAGGAAAATTACAAATGACATTTTTATAAAAGTCTAAATGCTCTAATGTATTATTTTATAGGAAATGATTGAATTTAATGGAAATTGAGCTAAGCAAGCACTTTTAAAAAAAAGAATTTTTTCTTATAACCTGCAGTCTCACAATGTAACAGGACCAACAGAAAGCATGGGAAATTTCTGCTTACAAAACAAGCATCTCTAACTGCAATGCTTTCACAGATTATTGGACATTACACCTGGTTCAGTGCTAGGCAGCAGAACAACAGGCAACATTGTGAGGGAATTTCCTATTTAAGAGGACAATGCAAAAATATTTGTAGGTGATGACTTATTTTTATTAAAGGCATTCACTATAGATGCTCAAAGGCCAATGATGTCAGTCAGTAGTCCTGGTAGAAATGCAGAAGTGAAAGAGAAGCTGAATATTTCTCTGCCCATGCAAACTCACTAGCAATTTTAAGTTTATTCCAACTGTCACCCTATTATTTTTCTTGGTATGTTTAAAAACAAGATTCTAGCAGATGCATTTACTAAGCAGTAATACTCACTGTAAAGCTGTTTTTGTTTTAACAGCCCAGAAAGTTTGCTTCCCAGCTCCCTCTTATCCAAGAGGGATCATGCAGAAAGCTTCTCAAGCAGAAATCTCCACTGGAGGTGGCTGCATCAGGAAGAACCTCTGCAGAGGTTCCTGCTGTTCAGCCACCCCATTTCAGAGAAAGAAAATAAGTCTTCCACAAACATGATTTTAAGATAGCTGTACTCCCCATGAGTAGCAAAACCACAATTGCATTAGGTGAATTATTTCATTTAGTCTAGCTAAAAGCCAGAGTATATTTCTGTGCAGTGAAAGACCACACATGTCACAGGCACGTTCTTTTAGCAGCATTTGAAGGCTGAGAAATTTTCTTGGTGTTGCGTGTCATCTATTACTCACAAAGAAACAGGGTTTCCTTAAGACTAAGTCTCATTTTAAAAACCTCAGAAGGAGAGATAAAAGCTTATGTATTTTGGAAAGGTCTAAAGACTACCAGAAATAACTTTTCCATATTGAATAATATTTCAGGATTAACACTTGATATCAGAGGACTTATGTCTAGAAACAGAAGCCTCCTCCTATTGGACAGAGGAAAATGTAGTCTTTGTAGCTTTCTAACAGTATGAAGAGCCTGCCTCTAATACTGATGAGTTATCAGACCTTAATCCTCTTACTACTCCAGAAAAATTGCCAGAATACTGTCACTTTCAACACAAAACCAAGTGAAACTTGGCAACTTCAATGAACATCACTTTGGAGAGCTTAAATAAACGCAAGTCCACTATTCAAAAAAACTCAACGAGTGTGAAGCCATGCAAATCAAACCACTCAACCAAAACTATTCCCATGAGTCGCCAGGAAACAGAGCTGTGTTAATGCAGGGACCTTGCTCAACATCAGTGACAAGCTGCCTGTCTGGAAAATCTCAGGTGGCAATGAGAGAAGTCAGCTTGCATCACGTGCATCGTCTCCACTATCTTTCCTTTATGCTCCAAGTATAATGCTAAAAGCCCTCCAGGGGCCTGAACTTGCTGGAAAGACAACATATATTGCATCTTTACACAGTACACTCAACAATAGGGTGTGAGAAGTCTCTTCCCATTAATTGATTGGTGCTCCTCTGTTCAGATTAGCCCCATCCTCTTCAGTGTTTAGCAGTTCAGTGGGACAGGTACAAGTACCAGAGACATCAGGATCTACACCTTTGCTGAGGGCTGATATACTCTTACTATTTTATGAAATATGTGAGCACAGCCACAGTACTGCCAGTCAGAGAGAGGCAGAGCATCAGATAATCCCTGGCAGTGGTATTCTAGCTCTGCCTAAATTTGGTTAAATCCTGAAAAATTAAAACATGGCTCTCCTGTTCACCTTATCAACACTGACTGTTAGGATCCAGAAGGTAAGCCACAGTATCTTCTATGCAAATTAAACAATATGATCATATTTAAAACAAATTGATGCATAAGGAAATGTATTTTCATATTTTGAAGGATGAATTTTTAATAACTTAATTATAACTTCACAAAAGAAAGAATCATTACTTGTTACACATTCCAAATCCTTCTATATCAAACATGTGTCTCCAAAATTGCCCTCTACATGTATATTAATGATACCATCAGATGCTTAAAAGACATGCCCTGAATAATACATAAAATTTAAATTAACTCCCATTCTTAATGTTCCTAAAGAAAAGTGGAAGCAATCAAGTGGTAAGTCAGGTTCACTCACAATTATTATCATTTCAGTATTATTATTTATTATTAATACAAAATTCAGTGATCAGTATGTATTTACAAGCAGCCTCAGTGAATGTACTCAGAACCCAGACCTTGCAAGTCACATCAACATTGTAGAACAATTCAAGGCTCAATGAACAGAAAGAAATCTCTGGCAGCTTGACAAGAAACTGGCTCAGTCAACTTACAAAACCAATGACCACTCATGGTTTAGAGAATTATTATTCTCTTGCTGCTGGTACAAAGATCTTTCCAAAGGAAATGAGAAGTTATCATGAGCTTCAGTTGTCCTCCAGGACAGAGAGGCCAGGGAATGGACCAGGCCATCACAGTCCTGAATTGTGGTCACATTAGCATAATAGTTGATCAATAGGTACTTGGACCTCTTGCATATGAGACATCATTCTTTGTCACCCAAAGACACTGTCTTTTTCAGGTGATATCAAAACTTCAGTGATGCTCTAGTCCCACTTGAGGAAAAAAAATATTTTGAGGGGGAGAAGCAAGCTTGTTATCTAAGGAATTGCCCATAGCTAGCTAACTAAAGATGCAGAGGTAGTTGCTTTTATATCCATGTATATAAGTAGTTAAGTGTAGTAGGCAGAGAAGGGACAAGAAAAAAAATGCAGAAGGGACATAAAAATAGATACAATCAAAACAGAGGATAAAACTTTACATTCCTTTAGGGAACAGGATTTGAGAACTAAGAGAACTCAGGGGCACAGAATTTTTCAGAGAATCTTAAAATTATCATCACTTTCTCCTCACAGAGAGTCCAAATCTGCAAGATTTTGCAGGGGAAGGTCACATGATTTAATGGGGGAAGCAATGTTCTACCTATTAATGTAATTCAAATATATGGCATGAGGCTTTGCTTCTGATTTATGAAATCAATACCTGGGAGAAACTGTACTTAGAAGGGTGTGTTGTCAAATTATCCAAAGATCCTGAAAGGCTGGTTTTATTTGGTAAAGAGGTGGCTTAGAGTCCCTTCAGAGATGGCTCTCTCACACTTAATGTTGGGACATTAAGGGACAGAGCAAGGGATCAGAAAAAAAATTCTCTAGGGTAATGAACTCCACACTCTGCACTCAGAGAAACATCTTGGGTGAAACACTGCAAAAAGAACCTCTCACAGAGGTTCTCCTGCTCATTGCAGGAGGCAGAGCCAAGAAAATCTTCAAAGTTTCCCTTGTGACTGGTAAATGTCAATTATCATCTTAATGAAGACATGGACACTGGTGTTTTCTATGGGGAATTTACTACTGTGCCAGGAAACAGCAATCCAAAAAGTAAAAACCACAAATGTCAGCAAGAATAGCCCCTCGTACAAAAATTGGCAATAATCTCACTGGGATTCCACCAGATTCATTTCAGTTTCATATACTTCATATATAATGTAATTTCTGTGCATTTGGGAGTGTGGTTTTTAACCCCCTGTTAATGTTGATGGCCATAGGAGCTTTAGTACTAAGTTCAGTGAAAGAAAGACTGAATGCCTAATCACCAAGACATTGAAGTTGACTTCTATTAAATTTCAAGTTGAAGAGTCACATTGAGTCTGTAGACACATTTAGCAATTTTGGTAGCTTTTTTGCTTGATACTTCTGTTCCACATTAGATTTTTTGCAAACTGCTTACAGAAGGAAGGTGTTCAAATTTCTATCAAACTTCTTACCCATAATCCCTGATTTATCTGTGGTCACTGAGGTTTTGGGTTTGTGGTTTTTTTTTTTTTTTTTTTTTTTTTTTTTTTTTTTTTATTCCCAGTCCTTTAACCAGTGAACTGGAAGTGGTGACTCAGGAGGGAAGGAGTTAAATAGACCTCCAGCCTTCCCACAGCATTTAAAACAGAAGCACAGTGTCACATAATTCACTGCTGGAAAGAGAGCACACCTAGATCAGGGGCCAAACAGTAGCTTTCTCTGCACTATTAAAATAAGTAAAAAAGAGAGGGACTGTAACTACATTTAAACCCTGGCCTCAGCCTAAAGCTCACCACACATTTCCCACTTCAGGAGCAGCAGGCAGAGGCATTTTGCCTGTTATTGTGCTCAAGAGGATCACCAGGCATTTCTTCTTGAAGGACGTGTTCATGTCGCTCTCCAGCAAGAGCCCTCCTTGCTAATGGCTTTTTCCATCAGAGCCCTTGGAGGCAAATCACTGCAGTAGCTGCTGGCTGGAAAGTTCTGGCTCTGCAGCAGTGAGCAACAAGAAGCAGAAGAAGATGGAGTGATCTGCATACTGCACAGCATTTACAGTCCAAAAGAAGAGCATGTTGCAAGTGTGAACTGAATTTCAATAAAAAAAAACCTTAGAATCCAAACTAAAAAAAGAAAGGTTAATGACGTTTACCTCCTAAAAAGGCCAGCATGCATATGCTAGAGGGGATGTCTGTAAGGAATGACTGATTGGCAACTACTTTCTGTATTGCTTCTGTTGAATCACCAGCTTTGTAATGCTAAGCCCTGCATTTTGAGTGACCTCATAGAGGAGAAAAAAAAAAAAAAAAAAAACTTGAAAATCCCACCTTTCTAGGAGAGATCACCCACCAAGCATCCATCTCATGTAGATTGACAGGTCTAGCCCTAACCACACAAGTTAAATCTTGAAGATATGAGGCTTTAATGTCTTGAGATTACTGTTTCCCTTAGTCACTGACTCTGTTCAGCACTGATTATTTTTAGGAGCAGAGGTTGCCAGCTTCGAAGGAATGTCCCTGAAGGACTGCCTTAACAACCACAGTCAGCCAAATAAAGTATGACAACAGCTAGCATTATCGTTTACCTGGCTGTGTAACTTAACCCTCCTGACTATGTATAGCTTGGCAAAGACAGTCTCTTGGCCTTCCAGGTGTGCTATAAGGTCAGCCTATTTTCACAGGCTTTCCCCTGAAGATCACAACAGCTGTAAACTGGGGCACTAATCGAAACAGCGAACACTATCATTTGGCAGTGGGTTCAACTGAGTGCTTTTCATTCTGTATTTTTCAGGCATTAAAACCTGCAACTGGCAAATATTGTACATCAAATTAAGATCCCAGAGATACACTCAAGCAAAAGCACAGCTTGCCCAGGCTGGTAGTTATAAACTGCCAACCCTTAAGGGAAAGTGGGGAGAAGACATTACTGAGCCCAGAGATAGTGTGCCTCTCACCCAACTAAAACAAGATTTCACCTTTGCAGTCTCTCATCACCAGATACTACAAAAACAGGGTGGTACTTTACATTGTGTCCCCCCCTTTCAGAGCCAGAAGTCTGCTTGCAGCTTGTTAAGTAAACTCAAGCTAGCATTAAATTGGATTTAGGCAGCAGCACAATGGTACCGATGCGAGTATTAGTTACTGAAATAATTACACATGGCTTACAAAGACTGAAGTAAAACTTGTCTTTTCGTGACTATGTTCCTACTGAAACCCACACTAGCCACCTGAAATCTTGCTCAGGTACACCTACCTGTTATGCAGACCCAGCTGCACTACAGTACAGACAGCTCAGCTATAACCAAATTACCACTGAGGATAGTCAATAATTAGACTATGCATGAGATTACACAAAGGTAACATGAACGAGGATCCCTTGAAAGCCAGTGCCATGCTGTCATATGAAGGACAAAAGAAACAAAAGAAAAAAGGGCAGCAGTCTTCCTGTTCTCCCCTCTGGGAACATAATTCCTTCCTTTTGGCAAAGCAAAGCTCAAATATATAGGACACAGTGTGGGACAGAGGGTCAGTGGGTTACACTTATTTATACACTATCTGTATTTGGTTCAAGGACTCTCAGATAGAAAATAGAAAGAAAAAAGCCTTTCCCTGATGGAGCTTTCAGCCACTAGAAACTGAAGGTAATATTGTACTTTTACGACACGCAGTAGATCACCAAATTTATTTTTACTGGGGTTGTAATAAAGGATTTTAGCTCCAGCTTTCAGAGGTAAGGAGCTGATGCACTAATCGGAAGGATTTGTCATCTCAGGTGCCAGATTGCTGTCATGGTTTTGCAGGGTTTGGGGTGGAAGGCGTGTCTGTTTGTTTTTACACTCAGCTACATATTGTTCTTGAGTTCAAGACTAATTATATTGTTGCCATATCTGAAAACAATACATACTAAGGGATAATGTACACTTTCACATAAGTCAAATGAAAGTAATTGAAAAAGTTCAAAAAAGCAAACTTGTTCTAGTCTATTTTCCATACTTTACTAGCATTGTTAGCGCTTTTTATGTTTTGTTTTGGTTTTTTTTCCCTGTTTAAATATCTCTGTATTTCTGCTCTCTCCCCATGTGTATGAATGGTTTCTAAGTGTAGGCTGTAGAAAAGCTGTTACAGCTATACCACATATCTTACTGTTTCCAGGTCAGCTTTCAGCTCCCAAGCGTTGCCAAGGCACTGTGCGTGTTTGCTATGAACTTTTGGGTTCATCCTTCCATTCTGCCAGGATCAATTACAAGGTTTGCTGTTACCACACTGGGTCTAATGACCTGGGCACTTTGCTGCACTCCTAGTGACCCAGAGAAAGACAAATTCCTGATGAGAAATTAAAAAAAAAGAGAAACAGCTCGAGTTTGATGTTTAGGAGAAGCAATTAATCCACATGTACAGAAAACAACAAATCACGATCAAGAGTGCTGGAGTAAGTATAGATGGTATATGGACAAAAATCAACAAAAGTCATCTGTCCCCTTTAAAATCCTCCTCTATTCAAAACTCTTTCAATGCACCTTGTTAAAGAAACTTTCTCACATATTCTCCAATTATATGAATATGGGTTTCTTCCTCCTTTGCCCAGAATTTTAAAGTAGAGAATGATAGCATTTTCTTTTCATTTTTTTTCCTTTTTCTCCTCCTCAGCCTTTGCCTCTGGCTCGCAGAATTCAAGCCATATATATGTAATACCCGGGGGAAAGGTAGAAAAACAACTCTAAATATCTACATCCAAAAGGGTCCCTGTTCTTGCTGGAAGCATTGGAAGGTAAGGACAATTAAACCTGTAAGCCAAGCTAGACAAAAAGGCTAAGAACTCTTTGAGGAAAAGGCTGTGATTTCTTTAAAAATATACCACAATTAATACAAATGGAGACTGTGATTATATTATTTAGCTCCCTTCAAAAGAAATAAACCTCAAAGCACTCGACACTTAAATTAAACTTCATAAAAGCCTTTCATGTAAGCAAGTAGCATTGCCCTCATTTTTACAAAAAAGCTGGAACTAGCACAAATTATATAGTATATATTACTCTCTAATCCATACTTTTAAAGTATATTGGCCTATACTCAGCGAGAATTAGGGTTAGGATTACGAACTTGACCTTTTAAGGCATTTTAGACAAATGCAGTATTTCTTTCACACAAACTCTTCCCCTCAGTTTACCTTTTCTTGCTCAAAAGAAAACATTGGGCTGCAACTATATAATCCACGTAACAGATTTTTCACATTGACAGAGCCGTTCCCTGGAGGCAGATCCGTAAAAGGACAGAGGTCAGACAGCGAGTTTAGGAGCTGTATGCTCAGTGTGCCTCTCACTAGTAAATCAGGACTTTTAATTATTTGCAGGCTGGGGTAAAATTTAATGGATATTCCTATTTTTACAGTGTTCGCTCCATAACTCAAGCTCCTTTATTTAAGAGATGGAAGCTTAGACTCTGAATAGCAAATCTTTAGACTTCAAGTAGCCTTTAAGTTTCATGTTGCTATCCCAAGTACTAAATTTTGTCTTCTTAAATGTACATTAGAGTATCACAGTCTCTACCATGCTAGTTATCATTATCATCTTATTCACTGCCAGAAAGTTGACAAGTGCCTTCAATGAATGATGTGAATTTTCATCATCTAATAGTTTTACTTTAAAAAGTACCAGTAAATATCTGCAAAACTATCCAATTACTTTATTTCATAGATGTCTTTAAATGGTCCTAAAGTATAACACCAGTTCATACATATGTATGCAATTTTTTTTTTTCAGAAACCTATGCCCACTTACTGTTTCCTTGTTTTCCATCTGTATTTGTCCACTGCCTCCTGTCTTAGCTGCTTTGAGGCAGAGACACCTTTCTATTCAATATTTGAACAGACTCCTGCAAAATCTACTTGACCATGATTAGAGCTCTTAAAAATACAGCAATGCATGCTCTATCAGCAATAAATAAATGCAGCATTGATTCCTTTCACTAAACTGAACAATGTTCTTAAAATCACAGGTCATCTGATTCTGCTGATTCACTACAGCTAATCTAGCCAACAAGATTCAAATGAACATTTTCTGACTCTTGCACTGCTGTTCCAAACATCACCTTCAGTGTCCTTTTCTATACAAGCTCTTTAGTAGAGATAGGCTTACTTTAGCTCTCACACATATTTATAATGGTCCTCTAATCATCATTGTAAACAGCACACCAAGGCTGACAAACTCTGTTACAAGAGCAATCCCAGTAAAATCAGTGGGATGTGCACCTGATTTAGGACTTTTCTAAACACTGAGTACTTGCTGACTCCATTCATGCCATATATTGTAAATGTTTATAACCTCATTACTTAAGGCTGTAATGAAAAAGCTTGGTTCTACCATATCCAAAGTATCTTCAAAAAACATGAGACTGGCTTTAAATCACATTATCTTTAACATAAAAGAAAAAGTTTATGGGTCTCTTATCTTATGTAATCTTGGTATTTTTTATATGCTTTTATGGTTACAAACTCACTAATTTTTCTTTTAACAGCAAGGGTCTTGTGTAAATACACAAGTTGGGGATTTAAGAAAAACCTGACTATCACAGGAATGTATATGCATAATGCCATGTTTTTATACATTTCAAAAAGAAGCAAAAACAAATCCCTTTTTTCTTCCATAAAAGATCTACTACGATTTGCTGAATTAGACTATTTGATATGATAGTTGTTTCAATTTAATTTGAAGAAAGGCAATCCAGAAGAAAAGCTTTACTTACAGAAAATTAACACATGCCTTTGTGTTGATTGCATTTCAGTGTTTTTCAAGTGATGACTCGGGTTTTAATTTTGTTTATCCATCCACAATTCCCTTCTAGCTACCTTATTTTTTAAATGGGACATGTTAATGAAATAGCATATTTTATTAGACAAACCTTGATTTCTCCCTCCTTTCTTCCTCTCCCTCCCACAATTAAAAAGCAACCACATCCCCAGAGCACCACTATCTATTGAATTTTAAAGTCTAGGATATTTCGGAAGCAGGGGACTGCAAAGTTTGAATGAGGTACTCCATTGGCAAGCTTTCAAACTTATTTGCAGATCAGGACCTCCTTTGTAAAAGCCTCCCCAGGAGGAAGGCAGTTAGACACCTGCCAGTAGCCTGCAGTGGCACCATCCCACTGTGATGTTAATGAGATGAATGAGAGCACTACGGAGAGCTGCAATAATTACAGGGTGAAGAGCTTGTCTTTTCCTGGCCCTCCTCTCTGGGCTGCCTGTTCTATAAAGCAGGGTCTTTTGTAATACTAATTGCAAATGTTAATTAAACATTTCTTTGGAATTTTGCCCTCCATTAATAGGTCAGATAAACAGGGAATAGCAGTGACAGGCACAAGTCATTATCAGCCACATGAGAAAAATACCATTTATTTGCTCCCTTCCTTTGGTCCCTCCAAAGATATAACTTCTGGTTTTGTTTTGATTTATTAAACAGACACTAAAACCACTGAAGTACAGCTTTTCTGCACAGAAATAAAATCAAAATAATTCCTACAATAATGGACTTAAACCTAGTTCTAAGGCCTCTTTCACTACAGTTCATTCTGGTCCATGTTGGCTTGACCCTGAATTTTAAGCATAATCATAAATCTATCTCTAAGGCTACATGAAACCCTTTCCAAACACAGATTTAAGGAGATGTTCATGACAGCTGTTGATGACAGCAGAAAACCTAGCTTGACAGCTTTGTCTACCATGAGCAGCACATGGCATTTCAAATCATCGTACTAATCCTATTTCTAACCCAGTCCCTAGAATTACAGGAGTGACCCCTGCTCAGATCAGAATTGAGCACAAATGCTTGGCAAACATCGCCATAAAAAGCTCTACCCCTTGGCCCAACAGCCTGCCATAGCCAGATGCTCCCATCCAGGCTCACATGGAGCAGTCATTTCATGCATCAGCAATATTATCTATTTCAGTTAAATAACTTCTGATGGGCCATCTCATCTTACCTTTGCTTATAGTCCACACCACTAGTGCACAGGAAGGGATCAGATGAATTCTAAATTCTTCCTTTGGGCATTTTTCTCAAACATGTGGTTTTAAAAAACATTTGATAATACCAAATTTAGACAATTCCTTTTAGATGAAATTAAGCTAGATAATGGACTTCAAAAGTATAATCAATGCACTCCAACAAAGCCAATATGAAGGAACCTCCCTGCAAACACTGTCAGGGTGGGCACAAGGTTCTACTCTACAGATTCGTTTCTACTGGGCCATGCCACTTGTGAATTCAGACATAGCCTTTCTCTGATTTAATCCTATTACCCTAAGACAAGAATTTTCAATTTTACCACTTGTCAGACAACTCCAAGTCAGGCTCTTTTCCTGTTTTGACAGCAAAAGGGAATTGGCACAAAACTGAAGAATCCATTGTTTTCCCATACAGCTCCATTGATTTGACAGCAATACTTCATGTGAGAAACATTGGCAGGACAAAGCCAATACTATGGTATGAGTCAATATAAGAAACTTCTGAAGAATTATGGCTTAAAGGTATATATTATTTGTACTACTGCAGACCATGACATGGTTGGATATGGCCACCAGAATTCATTCTTACTCACGCTTTCTTCCATGCCTTTAAAAAACAGTCTTGTTTATGAATCACTCAAACATGTCAAGACTTGCACTATTACAGTGCAGGATGGACTTATTTAGGGTTATACAGAAAAACTGACCCAGGATTCATTGAATTGACCAGAGTTTTGATTCCTTTCTCAGAGAGGTTTGAATAAGTTATTACTATCCCAGCTCTGAGTGCTTTTATTTCATGAAGAAAATGTAACTGGGCAGAGCCCTTAGTACTTCCACCATTTCTAATATGCCCCATGATACACCATGTGCCTAACACTCTCCTCAGTAGCCTTCTATAACCCTCTTCTAACACAAAAAAAGACAAAATGAAGAAAGACTATCTTACCAACCCCACACAACTTAAAAACAGTTCTGCACTGCCACAGACAGAAAACACAATCTTGCATGCTTTGTTGAATGAAATAGCTATTTTTCCTACAGCTGCTAATCCAGGTGTATATTGTCAGCTCCAGTGGTAAAAATATAATGGTTAGGGTTGGAAGGGACCTTGAAGATCATCTAGTGCCAACCCCCCTGCCATGGATGGGCAGGGACACCTTCCACCAGACCAGGTTGCTCAGAGCCCTGACCAACCTGGCCTTGAACACTTCCAGGGATGGGACATCCACAGCTTCTCTGGGCAACCTGTTCCAGGGCCTCACCACCCTCATGGTGAAGAATTTCTTCTTAATACCTAATCTAAATCTGCCCTCCTTTAGTTTAAAAGCATTTCCCCTTGTCCTTTCACTACACGCCCTTGCAAAAAGTCCCTCTCCATCCTTCCTGTAGGCCCCTTCAGGCACTGGAAGGTTGCTATAAGGTCACTTTGGAAGCTTCTCTTCTCCAGGCTGAACAGCCCCAACTCTATCAGCCTGTCCTCATAGGAAAGGTGCTCCAGCCCTCTAATTATCTTTGTGGCCCTCCTCTAGACCTACTCCAACACATCCAAATGCAAAGAAACTACTCAGTCTAACACTGAAAATATGGCCACGATGATCAAGACTCTGCTCAGAGCTCTTCTACTCTGAAGTTCACAAAAACTAGTGAAGTATCTTTTACATCTCTGGTGGTTCATTTATCCTTGTTTATCACACCCACTATTTCAGCTATGTTTGCAATTATTCTACAATGATCGTCATGACACTAAATGAGCTCACAGAACAATATGCACTTCAAACAAATGTCACAAATAAGAGCATATAAAACACTGATGCACATAAGAGAATTTTGATCATCCAGTCTGATTTCTTAACACAGGCCATAGATTTTTAGTACCAAAATCTGTACATCAGTCCATAACTTCTAAATTTGAGTACATAGTTTTCAGAAGACATTCATTCTTGATTTACAAACTTCAATTGATATGTAATTCAAAGTATCCTTTAATAAGTTGCTATAATGATTAAATATCTCCATGATTAAAATTTGCCTTTTAAAAATCTTATTTTATCTGGTTTCAGCTTCTGAACACCTGATCTTATTACACCTTTTTCTGTTAAGATTAAAGAACCATGGTTTTCTCCATATAGGTATTTTCAGATCATGACCCAGTCACCTCTTAACCTTATCTTTGATAAGCTAAGCAGATTGATTTTCTTAAAATCACACGCTGGAAGAACATAGGGGTTTTTTTAGAAGAGAGAAGATATTAGTTCATAATTTTTTTTTAGAAGAGAGAAGATATTAGTTCATAGAGCTTCTCTTAAACATTATGATACAGCTAGGTAGAGTTTCACAGAAAAGAAGTGTCACACCTCCATCTTTGTTTTTAAACCACACTATAAAAATTACTACTAACATAGTAGGAGGTTGGACCTCCAGAGCACCCCCCCAAACTAAATTATCCTATAATCCTGTAATTTCTCAATGCTTCAAGACAGCAAGCAAAGCAGAAAGTGAGTTTAAAAGCAAGATAATTAGTGTGTTTAAGTAGAATGAGCTCTAGTGACTTCAATAGAACTGTATCCTGTTACACCAGCTGAGGCTCTAGTTCCAAGAGCAATAGAAAGGCTATAAATTATCATGGTCCAAGCAGAAATCTGACTTAATAGGAAGGCACAACAGTTACCACCACCACCCCCCTCCCAAAAAAAACCCCGAATTATCATGGTCCAAGCAGAAATTTGACTTAATAGGAAGGTACAACAGTTACCACCACCACCACCCCCCTCCCAAAAAAAACCCCACAACAAACCCGCCCCAAACCAACAAAAAAACCCCAAAAAACAACCAAAAAGAAAATGTGTTACTAATATAATAACTAGTCTTGTGAAGTGAATGTTATGAAGACTAATAGGAGACATACTAATTGGCCTATGCAATATGGCAGTTCCTATCTTTCTGTAGAAAAGATTTCAGCCTCTATGAAAAGCTGAATGTTTCAGAAGTAGTTTTACAGACCAGTTATTTAGCTTCATTTCCATTACATTTTGCAAGACACCATAATAACTGTGTGCTGAATGTACGGCAATTTCTTCCATTGCATTTTGCAAGACACCATAACAACTGTGTGCTAAATGTACGGCAATTTCCCAGGAAACCACTTTTCACTGGACAAGGCTTTAACCATACCAGAGAATGTACCAGCATGATGTCTGTGTCACTACAGGCAGCTGCATTTACCAGATACAACATCATCTGCTTTAATCTAACTCATCTGCCCATAAATCTGTCCCAGCAGGCTGTGTTATATTCATACTAACCTTAAATTATGTCAACATCATTCTAAGGAATCTTAATTTTTAAAATGAATAAGGTATTACATTGGATTGCTGCTTTGAATGCAGGTCTTTGGATCAAGTGTATTTTGGGTAAGTCTACATCAGCAGTGCTGTGTGGATCAGGGTGTACTTCTGAAGTGAACCTCAGTCCTTCCCTGTTTACCTCCCTTTGGCTCCCGTTGCAGGAGAGCCTCGCATGCAGATGATCTGGCTTAATTTCATCTGAAAGGGATATAGAAGGTGCACTTCAGAGCTGGTGTGAAGGAAACTCCTTGCAAACACAGAGTGGCCATGGGGTTTTGCTCTGCAGATTCATTTGCTAACTTAGACATAGCCTTTCTCTAGTTTAATCATATTTCAGTCACTCATCTGTCAAATTAAGCTGCTAGAGAAACACTTTCAGAGAAAGTTATTTGCAACTGCTTTCTATGGTTCTCTCTTCCCAGAATGGTTGCAAGGCTATTTGAACATATTCAGCCTACTACATACATGTACACATGCCTTTGCATATAGAAGCCCAAGGAAGCAGGAAGCTGTTTAAAGAAGCAAGCACTTCATGCATGTGCTCAGTTTTTCCATAAGCTTTTTTAGTGTGCATCCTTACCATGAATGTATGGTGTATTCTAGCAGTGGTCAGTGATTAACACTCCCTATGTACCTACTGGCATGATAAACTGCAATGACTTCATAACAAAGTTAAAAGCCCAACAGAAATGCAGAAAAGCAAGGAATTTTGGAGGCAAGACCTGCATTTCATCCTTCATCCTTCCTTGTACTGGAACTTCATGAAACAGCTATACACTAGCTTCTTTAGGCACAAACATAGGAAAAAAGCATTACAGGAATAAAAACAGTTAAAATTGTGTGTTTTGACAGGTTCCCATAATTCCTCAGAATTGACTTTTCTGTCATTTTGCAATTTTCCAAACATTTTTTGTTGCAGTTTTGTCCTTTTTCTCAATGATAACTGTACCATTTCATATTGAGCCAGGGCTGAAATAATTTGATACATTTCAAAAAAAAATTCTAGTTGACAGTTTACACTATTGAAGAACATGTTAATAAAAGAAGGATGTCAGACCGCGTATCACCGCTTCATACTGAGTTGTGATTCCTGTGACAGAAATACCATGAAAGAGCTGTGGGGTTTTGGTTGCTTGTTTAGGGTTTTGGTGGGTTTTTTGGGGTTTTGTCTTTTTTTTTTTTTTCTTGTTTTCAGCTGGAGAAACAGCAGCATACTTTAAGTCAAGTCTCTCAAGGTTTGTTTGGTTTACATTCCCCTATCACCTATAAAGCTAATGCTCTGGCTTTGCATTACGTTATGCAAAACACAGGCTTACTTATTGATTAGTAGCATAAAAACAGGCTTTGGATACCAGGATCTACCAGTGACTACTCATGAAATCATGACCGTACAAAGTGATCTTAGGTGCCTTGCTTTCTATTTGTGTGACCTAGCAGACTCTGCAGTTTTCAAAAGTAACAAACAAAATGCCAGCTGAAATCCAACAGCTCTGCAGATGCCCAGTGTTTTCCAAAATCAGCCCCAAATCACATTACTTATATTGAGTTAGGATCTTGGTGTCTGATCTTTTATGTAGCTTTCCAGCTCATCTCTGCATCTGATTCTCTACCACATAACTTCCTTACAGAAATTAAAAAACATTAATATTCTACCTTTTTTACTAAATCTGATACTGCTGGACAAGATTCTTCTGACTTATTATGAAAAGCTTCCAAATTTCTGGAAGAGAATTTGGCTGAAAGATTCCCACTAAGTGCTCATGCAGTGCTTTGAAGTTTTGCCTATGAACAATTAGATGAATAAAATAAAATCTAAATACCAGGATGTGGTGGGATTTCAATTCCCTACAATATTTATAAATTATTCTGTATTACATTCAAGTTATTCATAGATCTTTCATGCAAAACTTTCTGCTGAAATAATAGAGAATATTCAACTTTTATTGCAACAACATAGAATTCTGAAACCAGTTACTTGGAAATATTATTTCCAGGACAGTCTGTAAATCTATGTTTTCACAGGAAGACGATTCACTGAAAATATTAGGTCACAGAATTTTGTTTGGGATGCACTTTTTTCAACTTAAATCTCTGAAAACTTTCAAAACTTAAGTTTCAGTTCTACATTTTGAGATGAAAAATTTGAATTCTTTTAAATCAAATTTATTACCCACACTGAAAAATAAAAGAGGGGAAGAGACACTGATATTACTGTTACTTCTGTGTAGGAAATTAAAGTTATGAAGACACACCAAGCTGAATAATCATGCTTTAGTACTTCATGTGATGCCAGAATCATTCAGAATTTCCTATGCTTGACATTAATTTCTCATGAAATTCTGACCTGAGTTGGAATAACAAAGAATTGCTTCAGTTCACCCAGAAATTCAAAAGCAAAACCATGCAGAATAGGGGTACGATAGGAAAAGATCTATATCTTCAGAAGTGTTGTGCAAGGCTCTTTCCATGGCTAAACAATTCTTTTAGTTGACGCAGTGAGAAAATTTGCCCTAAATTTATCTTTTCACAGAATATTTGGGGAAGAAGCTAAAAGCCTTTGTTCTCAGGGAAACGTAAGAGCTGTAATTACACCAAGCCCCTTACGGAGTATCCTGGTGGGAAGAGGGCCCTTGTGCAACGTCCTCTTCCGCAAATCCAAACAAAAGTCAGGCATAATACATTTCAGAATGAGGATGCTGAATTCCCCCGCTACTTCAGCGGAACAAATCAGGACGCATACTTCCATCCTGCGTATCAGGATGAAAGAGATCAGTGCTGGAGACAAAGGAGGAATGAAACAAATTCTCTGCAGTGAGAAAAATGAGACAGGGAAACTCTATAGTCTGCTGAAGAAAATTCAGTGTTCTGTTCTTTTTATCAGAAGATAAATTTTCTCAGTGTCAGATATAGTTGAACTTTTTTTTTGAGAAAAAAATCTTTCAGGAGAGAAAATACAGGTTTGCATTTGCAGAGCCAACATAATAGCATATGTTAAGACTGACAAACACCCTCAAGTCACTGCAGGGCAAGTAAAATACAGTTATGATAAATATCTGGTATCAGATATATTTGATACAATAGGAAAAAACACCCTCTAAAAGGATCTTATGTAGGATGGAGTAGATAGACCTGATTATTCACAAGTGATAAAAATCCCTCCTATCACAACATGCATACCATTAACAGCCACTTAAATGGTCTATCTAGCAGTGACAGGGTAGACTTCCAAATACTCTAGGACACTTGTGGTCTCAACTGGAGTTACATTATGTCAGCAAGTGGAATTGTGCTCATTTTTAAACAAATGCTACGCCATTTAAAGCTTCAAATCTGCATCCACTTTCCAGTGTTCTCCTATATCATTATTTTCCACTTCTTTCTTATATTGTGTTACTGTTGAAACATTAATACATCAACATTAAGTTGATTTCCAAATAAAAGTTTGATTGCAAATGACAGCAAGAGATTTCATTTCAACATACATGTCAGCAAGGAAAAAATAAGACAAAAGATATTACAGGTTGCACGTGATGCTACTTGTAAAGGTAAACAACAACAGATAAGCAGAAATCATCCAGCTAAACAGGAAACAGTATTATTCATTCCTTTTCAGTTGTTAGAGAGAAAGGAGTTGAAGAAATTCATGGCATAAAAGAAGTGAGGATGTTTAAAAGGGCTTTTATATATAGCATTGTTTCAGTGCTCAGCCATACTTACTAGAGCTTTAAGGATGCTGGGACATTACTCATGTTTATTTCATCTCTGAACATCCATAACTTAAATCCCTGAGCTTCCCCAACTGACTTTTGATTTTCTACAGAGACCCAACCTATCAAACAGCAAAGGGTTTCTGTCTCCCTGCCACCAGCCCTAAGTGACTCCTGGAGGATAATCAGTAGACAAAATATGCGTTTATAAATGCAGCCTTCAAGGGACTCAACTTCAGCCTCCACGCAGCCAAGGGAGGAGAGTGATCTGGCAGCATTTGATTTTGCAGCACTCGAAGGACATACATCTCCATCCAACACTGCCAATGCTGAGTCACACGGTTCCCTCTCCTCAGCATCGGGCAGCATCATTTCAATGAGCACGGAAATCTCTGCTAATAATTTCTAAGCCAGAAGAGGCTGCATCATTTTGAATCCTAGAATGAATCATAGAATGGTTTGTGTTGGAAGGGACCTTAAAGATTGTCTAGTTCTAATCCCCCTACCACTGGGACTTAATGACAGCGTTCTACCCAAAGACCATCATTAGAACACTAAGATCAGACCTTCCCAGCCTGATACAAAGCCATCTTCTCCTGCCTTGCAATGGTGTCAAATGCCTTACTAAAACAGCCTAGGTACTCACAGCCAGAGTTAGGAAAGTCCTTTCACGCAAGTTTACCAGGCATCCTCCCCAGGAAGAAGGATCGGAGTAAGGGACTTCTGCGCTCGTGTTCCTCTAGAAGTTGCATTCAAATATAATGCTGCAATTATGCCCATGTGGGTATTTGGATTCTCCTGAAAGGGGAAAAAATATCCAAAAATGTGTTTTTACCATTTTTTAGTCCATCAGCTGGCTGCTCTGCAATACATATCAGAAGCAGCTGTATATCTTAATGGAGTGGGAAGTTTGGGTCATTGTCCTGCTGGTCCCATGGCAGACAGACAAATTCAGAATCTGTTCTCTTCCCTCTCCCTCACTTTTTTTTTTGCTTTCTCTGAACAGCTTGACTGGCAGACTAAAGAATAATCCTGTTCACAGTTAATGTGCAGTAACAGGATTGAGGGAAAAACTGACTTAAGAAGCTTTCATCTGGGTCAGGAGATATTGATACCATACTTAAAGATATATACTCTGCACCCTTGTGTAGAGATAAATATTTCAACTGTATGCTTAAAAAAAAAAGCTCAGAAACCACAAAACCACCCTAAAAATAAAACCAAAACACACCCCAAAACACTCCTATGACACAGCTACTGAACTTTTAGACTATGTGAAGCAATTTCCACCCACAATGTCTGCTTTCTTCACGGATTATGAAGTGCTGCAAATGAGTCAAAGAAAATGTTTCATTCCTATACAAAATTAGCTATGTAATAAGGGTTTATTTTCACTGGTTCTGAGTGCCCAAAGAACAAAAAGCCACTGCAACACACTGTCACATCAGAAAAAGCAGACCAAACTCTTAGATTGTAGCCATCTCTGACAGCCACTTATCCACTCACCTCTTCCTAAAAATAAAACCAAAACACACCCCAAAACACTCCTATGACACAGCTACTGAACTTTTAGACTATGTGAAGCAATTTCCACCCACAATGTCTGCTTTCTTCACGGATTATGAAGTGCTGCAAATGAGTCAAAGAAAATGTTTCATTCCTATACAAAATTAGCTATGTAATAAGGGTTTATTTTCACTGGTTCTGAGTGCCCAAAGAACAAAAAGCCACTGCAACACACTGTCACATCAGAAAAAGCAGACCAAACTCTTAGATTGTAGCCATCTCTGACAGCCACTTATCCACTCACCTCTTTCAGACAACTTTTGTGTCCCTCAAAGTCTATGCTGGATCTCCAAAACTGTTTCATTAGAGGGCATCAACACCATGGATTTTATCTCTCACCAGTGCCTTCTCTTCCAATAACAAGGTGAGTCCTTCTGACAATGACATCAAGGGAATCCAACAAGTTCAAATCCCAGCGTCTTCTATTTCCTGTAGAAAGCTGGATATGAGAGATTTTTTCATTATTTTTTATTACAGTGCCAAATATCGTTAATGATAAAAAATAGTACAAAACCAGTGGCTGTTACAAAGCAGATAACTTTACCAGCCCAGCTTATAAATGGCCTGAGCTAGCTTTTCAAAAGCCTTAATATCAGTCTTGCATAGCTTGCACTATAACACATCCATATTATGAATTTACTTTGACTATAATCCCCAAGTCATAAGAGTAAATTCAGCTCTTGCTTGTGTATGTGTGTATGCACAAAAGTCATCTGGTTTGAGTGATGCTGAGCCTGCTTATATTAGGCTTAAATTCAGTCCAGTGGTTAAACCGATTTTTTTTGTAAAAGTCATAGAATCACAAAAATGTCTAGGTGGGGGGAGAGATGTGAAGTTCATCTTATCCAACCTTCTGTTAAACTTAGGGCCTTATATCAGGTTATGGGGGTACCGGTCAGTCAATCTCCAATATTTCCAGTAAACAGGATCCTATCACTTCTCTGTGCAATACATCCCAGTTGGTTCTCATGGTTCAGATTTTTTTTTCCCTTATACTCAGATGGAGGTTTCCTGACACTGTTCATGCCTGTTGCCTTTGTCCTGTCACTTGTGAAGAGAGCACTTCCATCTTATCTATAATTCCTTTTAGACATTGGGAAACTGATTAGTGCCCTACAAAGCCTTCACATCTCTAGGTTGAACAAACCCAGTTTCTTCATCCTTCCATCATATATCAAGTTCTCTAATGCTCTAATCACCTTGGTGATACTTCCACTGAAACATCTATTTTTTCAGTCTCTCCTGAACTGGAGGTTTAGAATTGGACAGTATTCCAGCTGTGGCACATCAAGTGCCAAATAGCATGAAATAATCATACCCATTGATCTCCTGGTTATACGGCAGCCCAACAGACCATTTGCTTTCGTTACTGCAAAGCTGTGCTGCTGGGCCATGTCCAGCTTGCTGTCTACTGAGGCTTCCAAGGTCTCTCAGCTGCACTACACTCCAACCAGTCAGAGCCCAGTCTGTATTGCTGCTTGGGATTATTCCATACCAGGTGCAGAACTTCTCATTTGTCTTTTTAAAAACCTTGTTGGCCTATCCTTTCAGCCTGTCAAGGTCTCTAAGGCGTCTTTTCCCTTTTCACATTTTATCTTTCCTCCCAGTCTTACATCATCTGCAAACTTGGTACAGACACATTCAAGCCTTTCCTCTAGATTTTTTATAGAGATAATTAATAGTATCAAACCCAATGTCAAGCTCTGAGGAATTCCACATGTGGCCAGCTGCAAATTTAACTTTGAGCTATTAGCCACCAACAACTTGGAGCTCAGTCTAGTCAGTTCTCCAGAAATTGTGGCCCTTATCTAATCCATATGTTACCAGGCTGTCAACAAGGATGTTGTGGGAGATCACAGTAAATGCCTTGCTAAGTTTAAGGTAGACGATGTCCAAAATACACCACCCTTCATTAGTCGTTTTGTAATACAAGACAATGGGGAACAGTTTACCCTTGGTAAATCTGTGTTGTTTTTTCTTCCAGTCGCCTTCTTGTCCTTCATGTGCCCAGAAAGAGCTTCTGAGAACACATGTTACCTTTTTTTCTAGGAACTGAAGTGAGGCTGACTGGTCTTTTTTCCCAAATCATCCTTTTGCCTGTTTTGTAGATGTGTGTAATATTTGCTTTTTTCCTGTCATCTGGGACTCCCACAATCTCCAGGACCTTTCTGAAAAGATAGAAAAGATCTTCGCAAAGATGTCAGCAAACTTGACACTACTGGGTGCATTCTGTCACATCTTAGACTTGTATATGTTCAGTTTTAACAGGATGTCCCTAATTTGACCTTGCTGTGCTATTAGTGGTTTGCCATTGCTTCTTGATATAGGAACCTGGGGCTAACTTCACCTGTTAGCACCAAGGTTGGTATTGAGCATACCAACCTTTCTGTATCATTTACGATCTAACTTGCCAACCCCATTCAGCAGCCAGCCCTCATCTTCCTCATACTTCTGGTTGCTACCTGTAGGAGCCTTCCTTGTTTTCTTAATGTGTTTTGAAGGCAGTCTCAAAGTCATTTAATACTCCCAAAATCCTTTGGCATCCAAAGCAGACTCTTCTGGGGTCCTTCCTAACAGCTCCATGAGTCAAGCCAAAATCTGTTCCCATGAAGTTCTGGGTCTTTATTCTGCTATTTACCTTCCTCTGCTGCTTAAGATGTTAAACTCCACAACCGTATGGTCACTGCAGCCCAGGCTGTTGCTGAAGGCCATAATAACAATAATAGTAATAGGTATTACACCTATCTACAGGCCATAAGAGACAATAATAGGATACAGGCCTACCTGTAATAATACCTATCTATAGGTCATAAAACCTTATGCTGATTCCTTGTCTGGCTACATTTATAAGGCAAGTTTAACAGCGTCATTATGCACTGGATAATATGGGTCTAATCCTTCTTCCTACAAATCTCAGTAGGAGTCTGGTTAAAACTCAGTCCTCAGGAAAATGTGCAACTAGTCACACAACCCACATGACTGTACACAATCTACCTTTCCCACACTCTATTTTGATCTACAAATTATTTCTCTGCAAAAATCAGAAGTAAACAACACATTTTTAACAATTATGAACTACCTGGGGGAGGGGGTGGTGGATTTTTCAGAAATTCTTAACAAAAATCTTGATTTTACTATAGTCATAAGTAAAACTCTTAACATTTCTGGAGTAGGAATTTTATCCTTGCCCTGACAATATTACAGTATTCAATAAGCTGTATAAGTTCTAAAGGCTACCTTCTCTCCCATGTTTACTATAGTCAAAAGTAAAACTCTTCTTAACATTTCTGGAGTAGGAATTTTATCCTTGCCCTGACAATATTACAGTATTCAAAAAGCTGTATAAGTTCTAAAGGCTACCTTCTCTCCCATGTTTAAATTTTATTGTAGCTGAAGAATCCCTTTGAATTCATTTTATTTATAAACACAGATCATGTTTATGACAAACACATGACACACAAAATCCCTATTGAAAGTTTATCTTTCACATAGGAATGCCTGAATACCCCTCCTTAGATTGCAAAAAGTTTTCTTCTTTCTAGGAAATTTGCTTGCCACCGTATCTCATTTAGCCAACTGGGATTATTTCTAAGAACAATTATTTACTACAAGGGAACTATGATGACACCAAATTAGCTAAAACAAAGAGAGGCACTCATAACAAGTCAACATCTTTAACCAATGTCCTTCCAAATAATCTGCCTTGACTTTAACAAAAACTCATTTAAAAGTAGGCAGCAGGATACTTTCATTTACTAAGAACTTACATTTTTTGGTCATTCTCTGTCACAATCATTTCCAAAGGCTGGAGTTTAAAGCAAATCTCAACAATATTCAATAAGACTGAGAAATTAAACAGTTACTGTGCTTTGCAGATTCCTTTGATCAAGTTCCACAGGTGGAAACTGAGGACTGGTGCCAAGTAGACTCTGATTTCTAAGTGGCAAAAAAACAACTGTTATCTCAGAATTTCTTTCCAGTCTAAATGCACTTTTCCATTCCAGAGGCTGGCAACAACAGGATTGCTATTCCTAATCCTTTTTGTTTCTACATTTTACCTTGTAATACCACACAGTTTTGAGATTTCTCAGGAACTTTTCAGAATTAAAAGCCTTTTGCAATAGTACCTTTCCTTATGCTAGCTTCTGACCTAACATAATAGTTAAAATAAAGGAAATAACCTAGCTTATTTAGCTATAGTCACTACTATATAATTACAGACAACTCTACCAGTTCCCACAAGAATATTTGTAATTTTTCTTGGTATCTTTCCTAAAGTCTCAGATCCCAGAGTCAAGTGAAAACTTTCTATTGAAAGTAAGTGTTAAGAACAGAACATGTGTGAATTTTTTAAAAAGCTGAGAACATTTGAAGTAGTGTCAGGATTTTATGATGCTTGGCTCATGGTTTTTGAAGCTTAAGGTTGGCAATACACACATTCACATTGCCATAACTTGTAGCAATATTGCTATCCTTATTCTGTTCTCAGCAAAACAGAGTCAGAAAAATACCTTTCCTATTGTAAATTTTATTATTAAAATGGTTTTCTAGAAACAATCACATGAAATGCAAACCTAATGCCTTATCTTCAGGCTTGATGATTCTTAGTGTGTCTTTCAGGACTCACCCTTCTCAGACTCTAGCTGCACTTACCTATGGTAAACTCCAACTTTTTCATGTATTGGTAATGAAGCAGTTACACCTTTACACCTCACCTCTGAGCAACCTGATCTAGGTAATGGTGTCCCTGCTCACTGCAGGGGGTTGGACTAGATGGGCTCTGGGGGTCCCTTCCAACCCAAAATATTCTGTGGTTCTACGATTCTACACAACAGCATGATCCCTTTAGTGTGGCAGGGTACTAGAGACAAACACTGTCTAGCTGTTAAAACTGCCTTTCCATAGAGCACACTTTTTTCATTGCGCCTGTTTTCTCAAAACAAAAGTAAAAGACATTTTCCTACCTACAATTTCTTCATATTTCATACAATTTGTTGGAATAGAATGTGCATACAACATACCGTGTGCATATTAGTCCAAAACTTGCTAAATTGTGAGGTGAAAAAGACATCGTTCTCTAGAATCTGAGAAGGATGAGCCCTGAGAAAAGACAGACTAGTAACTGCTTTGTTAAGATGATGTCAATGTTTGTAAATCTGATGTCTTCTGGACCTACATAGACATATAAGACAGTGTTCTGGCTTCAGTCTCTTTGGGATTTACAAGTAGTTAATATCATTGATATAATAAATTATACTAGTAAAACAAGAAGCTTAACTTCTCAATGCTTTTTACTAAAGTTATGCAATCATCCTGAATTATTGAGACCTGCCTCACCCCTTTGCTATACTGTTTGTTGTTGAGTAACAACACAGACAGCAAATCAGTATTTTATACTTAGTGTTCGGACAGCAGGTGAAACAATTCAGCTTTCCAAATGTTGTAAAGATTAAAATTCATCTTCATGAACTTCAGATCTGCACATTCCAGAACTGGAAAAAAGTGCTGTTAATTGAAACTCACAACAATTCAACTTCATATGACAAACATTTTGTCTCATTTTGCATTTCCACATACCACCATTAATAAGGCAACTATGCCACAGGACCCTGCCTCTTGAGATAGCAAGGGACTCAAACTGGAAACAAATTCTCACAGTGGTATGAAAGCATATTTCTGAACCATACGTATTAACAAGATAACGCTTTGCACTGATTCCTTATTGAGCAGGTTGTAGCAGTGAAGCATTACTCATGAAGCCATGCATAATGGTAAAAGCAATCTGATTATGTGATAGGTAAGTAAATGTGGAAACAGTGAAAGTATTTCTTTGCTTTATGATGCTAATAAAAACCCCACCTTTTAGCTTATTGTCCCTTGAAAGACAGGTGATTGAGACTGTGCACATTCTACTATAGAGAAGCACAGTTTCAATAGCCTAAATTTTCAGGGCTACTCTAACTTTCATTTTGCCTGGATTACGGTGAATGGTCCCACGTGCTGCATAGGCACAACCAAAAAGAATAAGATGTCAACAAGAGAAATGGGCAAAAGATGGTGCTTGCATTTCCAGGGTAATATTTGCTCTGTTTGCTTTCACTTTTCAATACCGCATTCACATACTGCAGTCTGTGTTACTAAGGAGCTCTAAGGCAGACTACCTGGGACAGCTCTGAGATAAAAAGAGGCTGAAGGAATTTATTTTCCATGCCTAATTCCTATCAAGTCTAATGAACAGAAATCTTCTACTAGCCTTTTAGAAATGAAAAAGAGGGAAATAAAACATTGCCGATGCCCGCCGAGCAGGGTTCATTTTCAACTGGTATGGATATTTGCCATTTAAACATAGTGTTCCAAAAGCTGCCAAGCTGACAGTGCTTTTCAATTATAAGAAAAGAGGTGCCTGAAGTTTCTCTTTTCCTGAAGGGTGACATCTGTCTGAGTGGCAGACTCTGCTCTGTAACTTAAAGCATCTGCACCATCTTTTTTGCAATATAAGATAACCATTGTGTCAGAACAAGGCAGGTAGATGCTCCTTCAACCTCCTGTTAACTTGGGCAACAGTCATGTTACCAGAGATAATTAAGACTCACAGCTCACATGCTGGACTTGTGTAGAAACAGATACCATCTTGTCTTCAGTTTTAACTTTGTTTCTTCCCTCCAAATATTATCGGTCATTATTGTTAAACACACTCAGGTTATCACAGCTCTCATTTGAAGTGTGCAGTTCACAGACATCATAACCACCACAACAGATAAATCTTTTTAAGATACGTCAACCCTTCTCTTGCAAAATAAAGTAAATGCTGTGATTGTCCCTCTATGGAGATGTGCCCTCAAATGTAGTGGAGCACTACATGTCTCAGCCATGGGACAGACATGCTGAATGTAGATTCCACCATCACATTGCTCAAACTTAAAAAAAATAATGGACAAAAAGCTGCCCTTTCTGCCTGGTCTGCATTTCCAAGAGTTTCCTAAAATCTATTTCTATCACAGATGGGCTCCACAGTCCCAGTCACATTCTGTCCCATCAGCAACAGTGGTAGCACCTCTGGGATAATGTGTTTAAAAAGCAGGGGAAAAACTGCTATGCAACAGCAGCCAGGAGAGAGGAGTGACAATACATGAGAGCAAACTCTGCAGCCCCCAGGCCAGAGCAGCAGGAGGGGCAAGAGGAGCTCCAGGCCCGGAGCAGAGGTTCCCCCACAGCCCTGGGCAGCCCCTGCTGAGGCCAGCTGTGCCCCTGCAGCCCGGGGAAGCCCACAGGGCAGCAGAGACCCACCTGCACCCGGGGAGACCCCACACGGGGCAGGGGGATGCCTAAAGGGGGCCTTGACGCCCTGGGCAGCTGCGCTGGAGCAGGCTCCTGGCAGAACCCATGGCCCCGTGGGGAGAGGAGCCCGGGCTGGGGCAGGTTGGGAGGGAGCCCAGGCTGCAGCAGGGCAGAGTGTGAGGAGCCCTCTCCCCTGCGGAGGAAGGAGCAGCAGAGACAACATGTGATGGACTGACTGCAACCCCCATTCCCCATCCCCCTGCACTGCTGACAGAGGAAGAGGTAGAGAAAATCAGGAGTGCAGCTGAGTTTGGGAAGGAGATAGGGGTGGGGAGGAAGGTGTTTTAAAATTTAATTTTCTCTTTACCCTGCTCTGATTTGATTGGTAATAAATTAAACTGATTTCCCCAAGTTGAGTCTCTTTTGCCCATGACTGAGTGATCTCCCTGCCCTTATCTCAACCCAGGAGCTTTTTCTTATTCCTTCTCTCCCCTGTCCAGCTGAAAAGGGGACTGATAGAGCAGCTTGGTGAGCACCTGACATCCAGCCAGGGTCAAACAATCAGACTCCTTCTCTACATGTGCACAGTCCTGCGATCAGTGGTAATCAAAGGACAGAGCAGCAGAAATAACTGAGCTGCTCTTCCACAAAATAGAGTGGCACATGTAGGAGGATTGTTTTTCTGCAGAAATTGTTGAGTCCTCACGTTTGCCCACTGATTGTGTGCTGCCTGCATTAGTGTGACTGACATGAAGTTCTCAGTAACTACAAGAATGGTCCACGAGAAGTGCAAAAAGGCTAGTGGGAGGTTTAGCCTTATTTTACTGATTTGGCAACAGAAATACTAAAGGAATAAGTTCATATCAATCAAATTGCAGCCAGTTTACCTGTTTATTTTGTAATTTTCATTCATTTCTTATTAGTAATTGTATGGAACACTAATGACCATGAAAATACAGAATGAGCTATTTTTCACTCCTCTTCCAGGTGGGCACATCTCTGAATTATTTCTCCTCATTAAGTAAAAAAACCTTCCATTTGCTTGGCATGCCAGTGACACAGGATCTCGCAACGGCTGGCTTTGGTGCCCAGTAACTTCATGTAACACACCACCTGTCCTGTCCTAAGTGACCACAGTAACAGGTGGAACCTAAAGTCATGGGCTAAATAAACTCAATGAACATTTTGTGGACATTTTAGACATTTCACAGGGGTGGTCCATAGACTAGGGGAATGATACCTGTGTATTATGTTAAAGGATGGGAAGGGGGGTAGTGGTTAATGAGAATGTATTGGATAGCATGTGACCTGAGCATGATATAAACGGTGTGGAATAAGGGGTGAAGAATGTGATGGTTTTAGCTGGGATAATTTTCTTCATAGTAGCCAATATGGGGATATGTTTGGGATTTGTCCTAAAAACAGTATTGATAATATTGGGATGTTTTAGTTACTACTAAGCAGTGCTTACACAGAGTCAAGGCCTTTTCTGCTTCTCACCCCACCCACAATGAGGCCGGAGGGGGCACAAAAAGCCGAGAGGAGGCACATCTGGGACACCCTAACTAACCAAAGGGGTGTTCCATACCATGTGACATCATGGTCAGCATGTAAAGCTGGGGGAAGAAGAAAGGTGGGAGACATTCGGAGTGATGGCATTTGTCTTCCCAAATAACTTACACATGATGTAGCCCTGCTTCCCTGGAGCTGGCTGAACACCTGCCTGCCAAGGGGAAGTAGTGAATGAATTCCTTGGTTTGCTTTGCTTGTATGTGTGGCTTTACTTAAGCTGTCTTTACCTCAACCCATGAGTTCTCACTTTTACCCTTCCAATTCTCTCCCTCATCCCACCGCAGGGGGGGATGGGGGGCAGGGGGGTGGTGTTGGAAGGAGTGAGCCAGCAGTTGCATGGTGCTTATTTGGCAGCTAGGGTTAAACCATGACTCTAGCAGTCAGTGCAAGATTAGCGAAAGATAAAAGGCAAGAAAATGCAGTGTGCTACAGTGTCCTCTACCCACCTACCAGAAGTATACAGCACATTCTTGCAACTCATGAGCACTACAGTTGCCCTCCAGGTAAAACATTTAGCATTTCAACATCCCAACTGAAAACAGTACTGCAAAGTGTTGTGAAATCAATGAATTGTATTTTAAGATGTAAAGTAGGGAATCAAGACAAATAAATGAATACATTTTGTTACCTCAAAACCCAGACAGAGTCCTATATAACAGAGCTGATATTAAACTGTTGCTACTGGGTAGCATCTATGAAGATGATAAACCAAGAAAGTACTGTCTTCCAAATGAAAACAAAGCTATGGAAAAGTTGATTTCATACTAAAATGCAGGATGGCAGTGCACAATAGAAGTTGGCCAGCTTCTAGACCTTTATGAGATCTCAGAAGATAGTATACTCATTACATTCAGCTCTAAATACTTTTTGAATTTTGTTATGATTATACACACTAAGCTAGCACCCAACATGCACTTATTCTATTGACAGAGGAATAAAAGATGTCCTTGGGTATTCTTTATGCATGAAGTATTCATGAAAAAAAGAATTCCTAGTTACTTTCAGTCACAGTACCTAGATGAAGGACTCAGAACTCGAACTGAAGTAGTTTGGGTTTTTTGTTTTGGTTTAGGTTTTTAAAGGTTTCTATACCTTTTACACCTCACTTATAATTGCAAAGGCAATTACAGTTTTCCTTCTTTGTGTTTTCAACTCAAGTATGAGCAATACATGATCATGGGGTAAATTCAGGGCTTTTTTTTACTTCATCTCTAGTTTCTTATGGCTCCTCTTTGTATTGCTCAGAGACAGCACAACAGTGAATAGAAGATTAGAAATTATGCTTTTCATAAATAACTAGAACATTGTGTGGTTTTGTTTAGACTATCTTAATCTCATAGAGGCAGGTGGTACATTCGTCCTATTGTCAATCTGATCATACTAAAAGCAGGTAAATTTGGCTTTTGAGAGGACTAAAACCTCTACAACAATAATACATACAAATCTTATCTTTCTTTCAAGATTTGAGAAGAGGAGGATGAAATTTCACAATTATCCTAAGACTTCCAGGAAAGGGGGAAAAACCCCCCAAAACCACACACATTCAGAGGAGCACAGCTGACTTAATAGCTTCCTCTTCCCAGCCTGAGCCTTTCTAAGCAATCCTTTGAACCGGTGCCCTTTCAGATTCAAATAGTATGACTAATAATTGCCATATATGTCTCAGAATCTGCTCTGCCCATTAAGCTATAGTTAGTTTTCCCTCCACCTCTTACTACATCAAATACAACAGTCACCTTTTCTTAATGTTCTCAAGCTACAGGCAAACCTATTTGCCTTATCTCTCCTTCCTTATGTAGCCTTTAACTGAGCTACAGCATGCAACCCAGTAGCATTGGGGTTAGCACATAGCACAGGCATGTTTCTTCCTCTGTTCATTTAAGCCTATTGAGGCTTGTATTAAAGAACTTTTAAAGATAATTGAGAATCTCAACCTTTTTGTTTACCCCAGCCCTTGAAAATCTCATCTTCCTTTGACTTTAATCTGGTAAACCTTTGATGTTAGTTGTTAACCTGCTTGTATTTATCAACAACTCAAAATCCACATTACTACAGAGAAGCAGTAAGCCTCTGCTTAGTCTATCCATGAGCTGGGGTGAGGGGTACAAGGGTGGAAGGAGAAGCTTTATTGAACCAATTTCCATGAAGAAGTCCTTTACACATGAGGGGTTTTCTCTTACCACAGGATATTTGGACAAGTTACTGCCTAAAAAGTGTGTTGTAAACATGGAGGTGTTTATAGACCAGGAAATATTTAAATGCTGGGAGAAACAGATAAAAAGATGCAGTTTCAAGGGAAAAGCAGGTGGTGTTTACTTTACATTTGCCTCTTTCTTAAGGTTTTTGCATTTATAGGCATTCCCTTCGTGGGGTCACTTTAAGTACCTTTCTTTCCCACAGAGGTTTTCACAAGTCACAGGGGCACTGCAGTAATACAGCACATCCTCATCCCATTCAGGCATCCACACTCACACCAAAAGCATCATCTCATTTGTTCTGCTGTCCCAGCAGTTCAGGGTCTAAGCTTCCTACAGGACTCATGCAGGACCTCAGAAGTGGTTTCCCCACCAATGTTCACTGCAGCCCCAAAGGCTCTCCTCCCAGCAGGGCAATGCAAAGAATTCTCTGTGGGCTGAGACCCCAACCACAGAGTATTTTGGATAATTGAAAGTAATACAGTGATGTTGAAGCTATCTGCAATGTGTCACACATTTTACATGGAGCTGGCATGGGTGGATTTCTAGCACACACATACACAAAAAAATGAGTGCTCTTAGGAGCACTCAGTGGTGTTCCACAAATCAGTTAGAAATGTTGATGCCAGGCAGCCACAGCATTTGTACTGATGACCTGGCTATTTACAGTCAGAGGAAAAGCAGCAGCACACTTCCCTGCTTTCCACTCCCATGTGAACATCCTTTAAGGCCTCATTTAGGAACATATCCAGATGACAGCCACTGATCCCTCTCCATCAAATCACCCAGGGCAAAGTGCAAGTAAAGAGCAGGAAGCACCTGTGGAGCTCAGCTTTGCTTGAATTCACATGGTGCCTTGCTGGCATTCAGAGTTCACATTGCTGCAACCAAGGTGGGCTACCAAGAATAAAAGCCACTGAGGGGCTGGTTGGCTAGAGAGCAAGATCAATGACTTGTGGCTCCTTCCTTGACATTCACAGAATCTTTTCACTCTGTGCAGAATAATGTTACCCCTGAGAGAAAACGAAAGTCAATTCACGCTTACCCCACACAAAGTCAGCAGCTTGTACAAAGTTTCATAGATATCACATCTAACAGTCCAAATAACAGGATTCAAAACATCCTAGAAAGAATGAACAAAGAGGATCTCTGCCAGACCCTAGGGAACCACACATGTGTAAATATATGTTTATTATTTTAGTTTTACAGAAGTCAAGAAAGGTGATACGGGTAAAAGGGAAATGCTAATTGCAGCACTCTCAGAAAGTCCTTCTTGAGGTTCAAAAAAAAAAAAAAAAGAGATAGATTCTCATCTGAGGTTCAAAGCACCCTGGCTGTGCTGGACCAACAGAGCAGCACAGCTTGAAGTTGAAAAGAGGGATAGCATGGCTGCTGCTCTTTGAAGAGTGGAATAAGAAAGAGTAGCATTTAAGCAGCTTGGAAAGGACTTTTAGAAATACACACCTTTTTCTGAGGAAAAAAAAAAAAAAAGTATATTTTAAAGTGGTAGAACTTTAATGAAAAGTGGGAAAAATATTTTATGAAACTTCATTTTGGGATCCATTTTCTATGAATAGCACCTTTTTCTCTCTCATTATTCCTCCCACCCAGGAAAGAGGTTCTGTGGCAGAACTGATAGAAAAGTCAAATACCTGTATTGATGGATGTGTTTTTAAGCACTGCATATGCTTGGCAATGACAAATTACTGTTTTACCCATACATGCCTATATAGAGTGTGTATATGTGATTGTAGAACTCTATGCACACATAGACACACCTATACACTATTGATACACATACTACATATCTAAGAGACCATACATGTACATATGTATGCATATAGTATGCCTACATGAACATTAAGTGGAGTAAATTTAGAGTTTGGCAGTAGTGTAGGTATTTAACTTTACATACACAAATAAAACTCAGTTCAAACCTGGACAGCAGCAAATATGCATAATTTCCTTCTAGTGGTCAAGGCCTTACTTAAGATTTATGTGCAAAATTTTCTTCCACGCCCTCATCAGCACAAGAGAAATCAAGATTGGGCCCCATGTACAGCCCTCTCCCCCGAAAAGGGAGAGGATCTCCTACAGCCACAAATGTAATATGAAATTGCCTCAGATTTTAGAAAACCGTTAACAAAATATCATCGAGTGCTGACCACTGCAGCTAGGAAATGTTACTGCATTTTTGTACTGTAGTATTCTCACAACATTAAGAACATTACTGAAAGTGGTCAGAATCACATCAGACCAAAAACATCGTCAGCCCAGCACCTTGTCTATCACAGTGACTAAAAAACAACACAACCAAAAAGACCCCCAAAAGCCCCCAAAACTCAGCCTAACAACAAAACCCACAACACACTAAAGAAAAAAACCCCATACTAACAGTAGAACAAGTATATATTTATTTTGTTTTTTTCTTTTCCATGATAACATTTGTTCTAGGGTCTCTTCTGTGTATACCTCCTAAGAGTACAGCCTGGATTGTCCTGATCTGATGTCAATTCACACTTTTTTACGGATGCAAATCCACAGCGACAAGACCAGGCTGTACAGAGTTTAATAAGCAGTGCATAAAAGGGTGGGAGCTAAATTTATCTCTGGACCTGAGACTGCTTTATAGCAGAATCATGCCTCTACCAAGCAAGGACAAGCTGGGAGATGAGGTGGGGTTGAGGACCCAAGATTCAAGTTGTAAAGCAACACAGGCCATGAGAAACAAAAGGCAGGATGAGGGAACACACATGTAATCCTGCCTCTTTGCACATCTGATGATCAGCCACCAGAACTGAGCCAGCACCGAGAGAAAAATACCCTGCTGCTGATTTTGACCTAAAGCCAGTTACTCTCCCCTCAGGCTATGATGAAATTGAGAAGCAGACCCATGTTTCATAACTTTGTCTCTTTTCTACTCCCAGGTGGATGTGATTAGCCAAATACCTCTTAATCAGGCTCAGTTTTACTGCTAGACCCTCTGTTA
Source organism: Podiceps cristatus (assembly GCA_000699545.1). Taxonomy (NCBI): domain Eukaryota; kingdom Metazoa; phylum Chordata; class Aves; order Podicipediformes; family Podicipedidae; genus Podiceps; species Podiceps cristatus. Next base: position 51,480 of record KL260124.1, read on the forward strand.
GTATGAGAACACACAATATTTCTGCTAACAATTTTAAAATTTGAGAAGCTATAAATTAAAGCTGGCACTGAATTTCTTCTACATGTCAAATTTCACTTTCTGTGGCTGCACTGGTCTAGTTGTAGGCACAGAATCACAGAATGCTTGAGGCTGGAAGGGATCTCCAGAGGTTCTTGTCCAACCTCCCCCCCCACTGAAGCAAGGTCACCTACAGCAGGTTGCCCAGTACTACATCCAGACAATTTTTTAATATCATGAAGCAGGAAGATGACACCTCTTAGGCCAACCTGTTCCAATACTCAAATTAGTAAGAGTTACATGTGTGCATGGCTAAGTGGGAGGAAAACATGGTAGAGAGGGGCTGAGAGTCCCAGACCTCCCCCTCCCCTGCCACAAGTTTGTGATTTGTGCCCTGTGACTCCATGCCCAGAAACTGCTGCTTGCTAGGGTTATTCCCAGCCCTGGCTATTTTTACACCTCTGTCCAATTTTGTATGAATCACTCGAGGTACTTCTCAGCCTCCGCAGCCAAAGCATATATAAGCTGACACGCTCTGAAAACAGTGTCATTGTTTTAGCAGATATGACTCCCACATAGAAGTTGCCAGAGCTGATGAGATCAACGGTCAGCACAAACTTCTATTCCAACTCAGAGTAAACAGAACTAAGTGCTTCCAAAGGAAGGATAAAAGCCCTTCAGTGGACAATTAGGCAGAACTATCCCACTGTGGGCAATCTCTTGCCAATTTCAGGCAGTCACTGACTGGCTTATGCCTTTAGAGCATATGGACTCATCTCCCTTGTGAATATTTACCCCAACTAGCAAAACTGCAGGTATTTTTATTTGTCACATCCAAAGCTGAATCCTCATTTTTGTGGTACTAAATTCACTGTATCAGCTGTAAAGCCCTTCAGGACCTGTTTGGGCTTTTTTTTTTGGTTTGTTGTTTGGTGCAGAGACTATGCCTTCTTTTAGACATGAATGGAACAGTGCTGAGTGGAAGCACATGCTGCTTGGAAAGACAATGCCAAATGTACTAATGTTGTGTTTTGTACTGACATTTGAAAACATTAAGTTTACTCAAGACAGTTACCCTCCTTATTAAAAGCACCCTGTACAGCTTTCTGGTGAACTACCCTCTTAACCTGAAAAAAAGAGAAAAATAGAATGCAGGAAAATGCCATGTGGCTTCACATGAGATCCACTCAGGAAACGGAGGGAATCACAGAGGTAATCTAAGAGTCTTTAGTAGCAGTCTTCCACATTTAACAAGGTATGATCAGGGCAATGTGCCGAAATAGGGAAATCGCATTTGGATAGCACAGAACTGGACAAGAGTACCACTGTGTTTATCTTGCCTTGTTAAAATTGTTATTTTCATACTATATAGTTGTGATGTGCACGCTACTACTGAATTACTGGGTATCCTATTTAAACTTATTAGTGTAATTTATGTTTAAAACTTTAAGTACTATCAAAATAGACAATAAATTTAATCTCCAGTGAAAGCATTAGGTTTCCTCAAAGGTAACATGACATGCACAGCCAAAAAGAAGTTTGCAGTTAAAGCACTTTTCTATCCTTCTCCATAAAAAAGATCAAAAATAATGGAAATTCATAGACTTAAAGAGAAATAGGAACTAGATGACTTTTTGAAGACCAAACTATCTCCTCCCAAGGTAAAATGAATTATACATAATTCAGGTCACCTAATCTATCCCTCTGTTTCTGCAGCAGTCCCTTATTATAGTCCTATTATGTATGTGTCATGGCTTATGTGGCCTAAGTCACTAGGTATCTACAGTCTATCATGTATTGTTATTAAAAATAATCATCTTAACATTGAGAGCATCTGTTCACCTATTTTCCTTTTAGCAGAAACTCCCTTTTAACCTCCAAATAATTGTTCACATTCCTTGTGTTTATCCTGCCAACATACAGTTTACAGAACTTATCTTAAATATCTCAGCACAGCAGATGCAAATTTGCACAACAGTTTTCTGTGCATTTCCCCAGCTCTATAAGTTGCTTTTTACTTATACACTGGCATTTGAAAATGATAAATCAGTCTAGTAGCTCTTACCAAGTAACAGCACTAGGGTGCTTGTAAATGGGAATAAATTGTTCAAGAAAGATGCTCAAAGAATATATATATACCTATAGTTTTATATATATGTAATATTTTTTAAAAATAGACTTGCAAAGACAACTATGTTTTGCATCCACTGCATTCCTTTCCAGTTCTGCAGTTCCAACCAAAGAAGAGATCAGGTTAGGTAATTCCTCCTAGGAGCATGATTCATTCCTCCTAGGAGCCATAAGGTCAAACCCCATAAACTGTAAGCCTGTTTCAGGTTTCTGTTGAGACTTCTTTTGTCCTATTCAGGTATGGGTTCTGCTTCTTCACAACTGAAATCAGTCGTATTAAATTAAACAAAGACATTCCTGAGGAATCCAAGTGAAGTGTGACTAAATGCTTGTTTCTAGTACCTCTCAAGCACAGTTAAAAATTAGACTTCCTTTAGTTATTCTAGCAACAGAAAAATCTTGTCCCAACATGGGGTGTTAGATCCCATATTGGTTTTAGCGGACACCGTAATAACACTTCTCTTTTGTACTTCCCAGCATGCATTTTTGTTTAGTAGAATGCATTGTAGGGGCTGTTTGCCCTAAGGACAAGGGTCTTTTTTCCTTTCTCAAGTAAAAGTCCTGTTGACATGACCAAGAGCCAATGTTGCTGAAAGAATGGGCATGAACTGCAGGGCATTTCAGTTAAAAAAAAAAAGTGGCAAAAGCTTTGGATCAAGAATTCGGATGTTCTACATCCGATGTTAGAATTACATCAATGCTCCTCAGGGCTAAACCTAAATAAATATCAGCATCCTCAACACTGCTGCTGACATTATATTACACTGAATAATAGTTCCCTTCCTCCTTAACCCAAGAAAGTCCCAGCACAATGTACATGAAATATAACACTGATTAGGGACCAGGAACATCACAAATTCCAGAGATTAGTGTCTACAGATCAGACAGTCAGATGGCTGGGGGAAGACATTTTATCAGCCACTAGAAAACATATGCAACTTTGATCCTGCTGTTTCATGTTGGGCTTCTGGGGTTTTTGGCATGTGTTTACAGTATCAAATGCCACAATACTGATGAATGTTCAAAGACCATATGATACCACTAACTCAGTGCAAACCAAACAAAACCCAAAGTGTCTAGCAATGGAGTTCAGACTCAATGTTCTTGTAAACCCATACCCCCTGGTTTCTTGGTTCAATCAAATGTTGATTTAAAAAAATACACATTACTGCACTTTGAAAGCCTGCCCTGGAGTTCCTCCCATCTCTCCATCACTTCATAAAGGTTAGTGCTGAAACGCAGTAAACAGTCATTAATAGAGATCATATTCATCTTCAGAAATGAGCAACCACTAGCTTTGCAAAGCCATGTTGACATTTTGCCACCCTGCTCTGCTGCCAGTAAAATTTGGTAATTTAATGAAGCAGAGATCTAACAAATGCACAAGCCTCGGTGGATTATTCAGCATCAAGGTTTGCATTGCAGTGTGTGAAAAAAGGATTAAAGTAGTACTTTTTAGTTATAGAAAACCCTGAGCACTGGATTAAAGCGCAATGGAGCTGGCAAGAAGGATACAGTATCTATAGAATTTAATGGTAGCCTAGCTCTATCAGACCCTACGGCTTTAATTTCAATACAGCATTTTCTTCTTAATCCCTTGTTTGCCAGCAGTAATGCTGTTGGATTAGAGTGGCCACCAGGCTGTGGCTATTTACATAAAAATTAGGCAAATGTCTTTAATAAGGAAAAAATTACATGGCTCCTGGATATTAGAAGGTTTCATAACTGAACCCTGCTGCTTCTGTGATTCTCTGCTAAGTTTGAAAGATCAGAACTCCCTTTCACTTACAGCAGCCAGCAAGAACTTCCAGCCATTATCTGCCACAGCAAGAACTTCATGTTGAAAGCTGAGGGGCTTAGGAAGTATGTCTGCACCAAGTTAATATTTTGTTGGTTGTAAAACAGAAAGCAGATCCTCAACTGGTTTAAATTGCCAGCCCTACCATAGCTTCAAAATACTACTCCTAGTTTATATTTGCTGTGCAACAGAAATAACTGATGGGCAGGAATAGGCTCATATAGCAAAAAGATGATCCATATCCATTAAATATTTTTCTCTACTTCTTTTTAGTATTCCCGCCCTGAACATCTATCTATTCTCTCAAAGCAATTTCCCCTGTTCCTTTACAATTTTCTGGAATGAGAGACTGAAAAACCTTCTTTTTAATATTCCCGCCCTGAACATCTATCTATCTATTCTCTCAAAGCAATTTCCCCTGTTCCTTTACAATTTTCTGGAATGAGAGACTGAAAAACCTTCACCTGGCATCATAGGGCTGAGAAATGAAATACAGAACCAATCCTTATCAGCAACCCAGATTTGGGAAATGTAGAGCTAGGACAAGAACTGTAAGTGAAGGTTGCCCCACATTGCAGATAGGTAGGCCCCATGGATCTGCTCTTTACGAGGAGACGGAAGGCAGGGAAGCACATTACAGACTGGCAAGTGTGGGGAAAAGAGGCTGGGAAAGATAGAGGAGCAACTCCAGCCAGTTATGAAACCAGAAGGCATACAAAGAATGATCAATTAAGGATCACTAAGATAACATCTGTCCTTTGAGGTTTTGTTTTGTACTCTCTGGGCAATGAACAGAAAGAGTGCTCGGTTTGGCCAGTCCAGCCTCCCCCACAGCATGAGCTTGTCAGGTTGCTGCAGGAGCAAGTGCCACAGCCAAAAGGAGAGCTTGGGACAACAGGATGCAGATCACTACTGTCAGCCAAGGAAAGCAGAGAAAGGCATCAGGGTATAGCATCCTCTCCTGCTCCTCTGCAACTTTCTTTAATCTCTGCTTTTGGGAGGCAAGTGATGACCCAGCCTGACATGTTCAGCCTCAGAAAGGAGGAGTAGGGTTGATTTGCAGGAACACACTTAACTACTCTCCTTTTCTGTGCAGGGGGTGCATGGGACTGGGTTAATGCAGAAAGCTGCCACAGAGTATGAGGGTGAGCTATTTTGTCCTCATGTTTGTGCACAGGAGTCAAACATGAGGGGTTTTAGTATATGGGTATCCAAAGCACCCAGGTACTCTCATAGGAGGTAACGCTCTTGAGGGTCAGCCATCAATCCAATGAGTGGACAAAGTACTTTATATAAATTGAAATGGTTTTGATAGGAGAGAATAAGAACAGCCATATGGGAACATAATCAGGACAGTACTTCAAGGAGACTTAGAATTCCAAGTTCAAATCAATTCAGGAGATGATAGAACCAAAATATCATCTTCCACTGCCTTCCTCCCTGAGCCCCACTTCACCCCACAGCCACTATTTGGAAGAATATTTTTACATTGATCAAGTTACTTTGCAAATACAACTAAAGTGTATTTCTTAAAAAAACCCTTAAATTTATATTGTTTCTGCCACAAATATGGGTACTACATAAAAAGCCTCATTTTATTTTCCTCATAAAATATCTTTAAGCTAAATAATATTTTTAAATATAACACATGGCTCCTGCCTTTCATCTTTCCATTCATCACATTTCATTGATCAGAAGACATAATGCATTTATAAAAAAGAACCCCTTAGAACAAAGACATCAATAACTCAAACTTTGTTTCTTACTAAACAAAGGCTTGTATGTTGGTTATATTGAATAGCTGTGGTTTGTTTATTTGAAGTAGGCCAGGCCATTTCATGCTTTATTGCAAATTATCTGATTATTCCAGCAACTTAAGAAAAAGATTATCTAAATTAAGCTTATTTCAATTCTTTCATTATGGAAAATAGATACTAAAGCCATTACTAAACAGGATCCATCCTCCCTCTTTCTAATCCACTTCATTTTTCTTGGAACTGTTTTCTCTGGCCCTTTGTGTTACAAATATAGAGGGGGGGAAAAATGTCATGAGGTTTTTATTTTTTCTCTCCCCTATAATAAATGCATCTAATAAGATGACTGTTCCCTTGTGCCTAAGAATGCAACTTCTTTCCTTCAGGAGCTGTTGTGACTAGGAATTCTTCATATGCTGCTTAAGTAGTAGGATAGTTTTTCTGCTAAAAAGACATGGCTTGCTGCTTCACTTCAAGCCTGGCTAGTTACTATTGCTAGTGGGTGGTAAAACCAAAACTCCTTATTTCTCTATAATTCATCTCTCTCTTCCAATGACTCTACTCTGGACCATTGCAGAAGTCAGAAAAGAGCAAAGTGTTTTTTATGGAAAAAGATATCCACAAACTACACAGCACAACCTATAATATTCTGTTACATGTCCTCAACATATCCTGTTATAATCACCTTCACTATCCTGCTAAGCAGATAAAACAATCGTAGCTCTAAAAGCATGATCTAGAAAGGGGAGTGTGTAAAAGAAATAGCATATGAAAATAACACTGGATATATCAAAAAGGATTTTAATTTTATAGTCATTTTTCATTTCTGTGTATCATCCTATCCTGCTCCTTAATGCCCCAATTATGCTATAGCTTAAGAAAGTACTCACTTAATACTTTATGCTAGTTTAATACTGACTTTTACCCACATCAGCCGTTAACCTGTGTAGACTTGACCAGGACACATTTTAATTACAGTATCTCCAAGGGAATCTGTTGTACAGATGGAGATTCCCATGATCAAAAGAAATTCCTCAGACACATTTCCTTAATATTAGCCTTTACTAACCTCAGGTGGAAAAAAAAAAATCACAAACAAAAAACCCCAAAAAAGAAAACCAAAAAACCAAAACAAATCACACCCCACCAACCCTCCGTGCTTCTTCCTTAAGCACTTCTCATTCTTGCTGGCCTGACACCAGGGTGCTCTATAGATTCTCTCCACCTCATTTGTCATAGTTGGCTCAGTTCCCCAAGGCTGGATCCTAGAGAACATGTGACTGCAAGCTCACAAACAGCTTAAGGAAGCAGTCCTGCACTATGTACCCTTTCTTAATTTGTGCATAGTTATCTTAATCGATATCTTGGTAATTAAAATCCTGCATGATCAATTTTCTGGCCTTCCAACAGGCTTCTCTAATTTAAAAAGGCATTTCCCAGTCCCCTAACTCTACATTGATGTTGGCTGTTCCAAGAATCACCAAGGTCCCTCTTTTGCTTTCAAGTTCTACAGAGACTGTCCTTGGCCATGTCAGCTAATATATTTTCTAAGACTTCTCATTACAGATTTAATATCATCCACCTATATTGTCAAGTCCCTGCTTGATTCTGCTTACTCTTCACTAACTACAGTATTAAGTTCCCACTCATTTTCTTTACTCAGTTTTGTCTCTGTTATTCCAGTAATAACACAACCATTATCTCTTAAATGATTCTACCTACAGTCAGTCTTGAACTCAAGGCCTACTTCCCCTGAAATCTGTGGTGCAACACCAATTTTAAGAACACAAGATGGGTGAATAGAGCTTACTCTTGAGGATACATTCATATCTTAATATAATGCTGCAACCACACTGATGAAAACAGAGCCATTCATGTAATACTTTAATTCTGCCAAAGTCTCTGCAACTAATCATCAGGAACTATCTAATGTCTCTAAATAAATGATGTAGAGTACTACATACAAAATAACTTCAGGTTTTCCAGCTGGAGAACATGGGCAGCCCAAGAAGGGCAAGCAGTGCTCATGGCCAGAACACATGTGCCTTGCCTTTATTTAAATGAATAAAAATTTTTCCTTTGAAGCTAATAAGGACTTTGTCCCTCCTCTCCCTTATTCCTCCCTTCCTTCCTCCCTCCCTGAAGAGCGTAGGATGAGCTCAGATGTACTGGGCAGTCCTCACAACACACATAGCTCTTGTACAAGAACCACAGCTCTTTAATAATATAAACATTTGAACCAAGTGCTGTCCTAAGTGTCACAGATTCACTTTATCCTGTTACAGTAATCATAAAAGCAGAAATCTTCTGAGTATATTTAGGTTTCTATTTTCCTAACCTGGCTGGGTGGGGTTTTTTTCAGGTAAGAACTGCACAGGGCAAACAAATATTCCATGGTATGTGTTGGTATAGTGCCCAGTGCAATTGGTTTCTCCAGGTGCTGAAGAAATAAAATCTTAATATGCAATCTGTTATTCCAGGCTTCTGTTCCTGAAATTTTTCAAAATTACCAGCAATGGATCCCATTCAATATCAACAAACAAAACAGTCTATTTCCTTTTTTTCCCATTTTCTAAGCAGAGGGTCTGAACTTTTCAAATATCTGATATTTTTTCATTAAATTGATATCAATATGAAATGCTGCAGAAGAATTCTTCCTGTTTCTCCCAACTGTCATGCCAACAGCCTCAGCCACAGAAAAAAAGTTACATTTTCAGGATGCCCTTGTTCAGAGCCTCCTGTTCCAATGAAAGGCTTATGATCCTGATCTGATTGAAGTCAAATGGCAAACCTCTTTCTGAGTTCAGTGATCCAGGACCAAGTCTTAATCATTCTCCCAGAATACTAAGCAGTATTTCCTCCCTTCCCCCCCACCCCCCGCAGTGCTCTTGCACTTAGGACATTAGAGTGTCAGCTGGTAAAAATTAACCAGCACAGCTACATGGACTGTTGTGGACCAATTCACACTATCTGAAAATTGGGCCTGAAGGCAGTGTCATCCCTCTCAAAAAAAAAAGTTAGTAACAAAAAGAATAGATCATTCACTCCCTAATTAAGTGACCACATTCCTAATCAGATTTTCCCATGAAGATGCTTCAGTGCACCCCTGCACACTACAGGAGAAAGGCTAGCAGCTGGAGTACTTGCTGCTCAGATTTTTCAAAGGCCCCTTAGAGAATTAGGTGATGACACGGAGCTGCACAAGGATTTCTGTGACTGAATTCAGTAGGCCAACAATTTTCAGCACTATTTGTATGTTAGTTAAGTCTGCATTAAGAAATATGAAATCACCACAGGGCCTATAACTGTTTCCCTGAAGAACTAGCGAGGCCCAATTATCATAAATCTGTGATTAAAACCACAGACCATTGTATCCTTCACACCACTGGATGCTAACGGTTCCTTGAAGTTGCACAGTTTTCCCCACCAACTTATAGCTGTAAGACCCCCATGCTGCACACTAGACAAGCAGATCAGCACACAGAACATGTTTCCCACCCAGCACACTCCACATGGGTCCTTCATTCATTAATCTGCACCTTCCTCTGATTTCTGTTTCTTTTCCTCATACTCAAAACAAGACAATGCAGCAGAGCTTCTCCCTCTTATGAAAGCTTCCCGCTGGCGCATGTATCCCCTCCTGCCCCCTACTTGTACTGGCTCTTCTGGCACTCTTCCACCTCTCAACTCAGACAGCTGCTCATGTACTTCTCACCTGAGCCTGGACACATCCCCCAAACAAAACTGAGCCAATCTTCCTGTCCCTCCACACACACTCAGCTTCCATCTCTCACTGTAACCATGCAAGTAAGACACAAGCCTTATTCCACTACCTAAAAAAGGCTCTTGTCTCTTCAGCCCCCCGAAGCACAGCGCACCATGCAGCTGTTACACTGATAAGCAGTGTCATTTAGAAGTACCTGGAAATAGACAACCTCATGTAATGAACCGATTGGTTCTACTAGATCTGCTGGAGGGGAAGTGTCCAGTCAATGGAACACCAGCAGGCTAGTTCAGCATTCATTTGGGAAAGTCACTCCCTTACAGCCAAGAAACTCATGTATACAGGTGACAGCAAAAATAGCCAGTTTTATGCTTCAGAAATGGGGTTAGATAAACCAGTATCCTGAAGATCATCATGTGAAATGAGGTCTTTGCTTTAAAAAGACCTACCAAAATTCTCTGTGTGCCTGTGGTGCCCATTCCCTATCCACCTCTCCTCAGTTCCCAAAATAAGAGCCTATGTAACTGATTTTGGATCACCTACAGAACTGTCTTCCACTCTAGTTGCACAGGGACTCTGCTCCTACACACCTGGTAAGACACATGGCAGCACTGACTGCTGGAGTCAACTAGTCAAGGAGAAATTTGGCCCAGCAGCTATCTGCAGCCACAGAAGGGCTCTTCCACCTGTTTACCCTCTTATTAGCATTTTGTGAAGTGCAAATGCTAAGCAGCATCCTCATTCCAGACCTCAACTGTAAGGCTAAAAGCAAACCGTCTAAGGAAACAAACTGATAGTTTCAAGTTCCCATCCTTTCCAATTCAGCATTGCTGCCTCAACTCTGTAGTTCACTGTGGGGTTAAGGTAGCGGTTAAAAGCAAGTTACACATATTTTCAGTGTGACATGTAAAAGAGGAACAGTTATTTCTGACATTGTGAAATATGGCCTTGAATACTCAACTAATACAAGGGAACAAAGATGAAGGGTGAAAAGACATCTCAGAATATCCTTCCATCCAGACCCACATACAAGGATGGGATCAGGACAATACATTTCCTTAATCTATCAAGAAGAGGAGTCTATCACATTTATTGCTGCACATACTTCTAGCCCTCCCTCCTTTTTCAATAGTTAGTAGTGTCAAAAACCCTTCTAATAATTAGCTCACTTCTGTCAAAGTAGTCTTTCCTAGCTCTACATTCAAGGTGTGCTATCCTAATTTACAAATCAAATTACTTAGTTTCATGCTCAGAATAAAAAAAAACACACACACAGCAGCAGTGCATCATGTTACGGAATCACCACATTGCATATCTTCAGCAACTTCTAATGTGGCTGGGTGACTCGCATATTTACTTGAACAAACCCCTCAAGGGGAATTTTACTTGGGCCAGCACGTTTCTCTCATAATTAGAGGTGGCTGGTGCCATCAGTGTTACATTGTTAACAGGAGCATTGCTTTGGCATTAAGGGGAAAAAGGAGTTTTATGAGAATGTCATAATTTTTCAGAAGAGAAAGAACAATCAAGCTTTTAAGGCCCATCAAAACACACTTGTTTGTCTGATCCTTTTCTTTTTTAGCTGGCAATAAATCTTTGCAGTCAAGTTCAGAGAGATTATATTTATATCTCAGTTTAAAAATATATTTAAAAAAATCAGAGGAATTCAAGGCAGAGAAACACCTTGCAGTTTTTTGGTTTGGAGGCATTAGATCTGCTGACATGGCATTTCACAACATTTTAGTCTCTTGCTTCTGAAAGTCATTCTTGGATTTCAAATGTTTTAAAGGGAAAAGATACTTCTGCAGAAAAACAAATAGGCACTTACCAGCGCAAGAGAAACCCCTCCCCACAAGATTGTGATTTCCTTTCCAGTGTTGTATTAGGAGACTTGCCTCCAAAGTGATCATTAGGGACTTAAAACCTATATACCAGTTTGCAAATTATGTCTGAAGATAAAGTAGACCATATACATAATTTGCATATCCTTAGTAAAGGAGGATTTTGTTTTGTTAAACTAGAAATAGAATTTGGCTATAGGGGAAATTCAGACTTTTACCACACCAATCATAGACTTTAATCTTTTTGGAAGGATCCCGATTCTGCCATATTTAAGGACTTTCCAAAAGATGCCAGGTGCCCATGTTCTTACTGGCACAGAGAAATGCTTGGAAGCTGAGGTGCACTCATTACCACACAAGAATGAATCATGACATTAGGTCTATGAAAGGACCAGCTTCTCCCCGCTCCACAAGCATATTCAGGATCAAGGCAGCTGTCTCTTGACCACTAAGCAAAGTTGAGTTCCCCATACCTGCTCCAGCACACATTGAGAACAAAATCCTGCCCTCTGTAGTTAAATCTGCCCTATTTTTTGAGGAACGCCTATTAACAGCAGTTCAGTTCCTGGTGTGAGGAAATTGCTGCTTATTCACACACATTTTGTCTCACTGTTTGCTTGGATTCAGACAGATAGCTTTGCCATCAACTCTGGTATGGAAATGGTGATTCATCCTATAGCAGAAACCATGCTTTGATCCCATGTTTGTACAGCACCTCACACAATAGGTATGGTCTGCAGCTGGAGCCTTTAACTACATGTCATACAATAAATACATATGTTGGATTTAAATTTCTTTGGCATGTATCACACAAATCTGCTGTCTGCTTCTCACAGAACAGGAGTTTAGTTTTACCATGGACATTTCCACAGTTTGAAAAATAAGACAGGTTGTTAGAAGAGGTGACAGTATTTTGAGAAGGAATGTGAACAAGTGCTTAGGACAAAGAACAGTTATTCTACAAGACATTACTCATCTGCTCTATGTCTGGCTAGGATGCAGTTAACCTTCCACATAGCAGTCTGTATGATGCTGTGTTTTGGATTTGTGGCCGAACTAGTGTTGATAATAGACCAGTGCTTTAGTTATTGTTCAACAGTGCTTGCACAGTGTCAAAGGTTTGTTTCCCACTCTGCCCCCCTCAGCAAGTAGGTTGGGATGGGATGCAGGTAGGACAGCTGTTCCAAATAGGATATTCCATACAACATCATGCTCAGCTATAAAAATGAGGGCAGGGGGGGAGTTTCCCAAGTGGGCACTGTTTGGAGACCAGCTAGGTATTGGTCTGCTGGTAGCGAGTGACTGCTTTCACATCATTTGTTTACTTCCTGCCTCCCTCCCCTTATTAAACTGTTTTTATATTGAACCTGTGAGCTTTTTTCTTCCCCCTTCAATTTTGCCTTTCCAATTCTCACCCCCACCCTGCTGCAGGGGAGCCAGAGGGTGGGGGTGGTGAACCACTGCTTGGGGACTTACCTGTCAGTTAGGGTCAACCCATAACAGTCCTTTTTGGCACACAACATGGGGCTGAAAATAACTGTAGATTTGATCAGAATGTGCTAGACTGAATTTACAGTTGTTATACCTGTCTAGCTGTTGCTGCTTGCAATGTTGACTTTCTTGCTCTTGGCACTGGTTGGTTTGTTCCCTTAACTGCTCCCAAATTTCAGACTCATTAATGGCTGCTTTTTGCTTTTACAGTGTGACTGATGCTACCTGGAGTAAGTGGGTAGTACTGATCATGCAGTGGGCTCAACTGGGGAACCCCAACAACCTAGAAATCCCAGAACAGACTGATCAGAAGGTAGAGATTTTGGAGCACCACCTGAGGAGGTGACTTATGCTAAAAAGGTCCCACTGTATAATAAATTATTAGAAAGGGGAACAATATGTTCCATTTACTGATGGGTTGCCATATCTTGGAAAACAAGCAGAAGCCTGTTATATTGCAAGTCCCACATTATATCTCAAACTCTTGAAGAAAAAGACAAATCAAGTCAGTTTGCAGAAGTGAAAGCCATCCAGCTGGCTTCAGACATTGCTGAATGAGAGAAGTGGCCAGTGCTCTCTCTCTATACTGACTCATGGATGGTGACAAATGGTCATGGAAGTAGCTACAGCAATAGAAACAGATCAACAGGCAGCGTAGAGGTAAACCCATCTGGGCTGCTGCACCATGGCCAAGATATTGCTGCCAAGGTTAGAGAACCTTATTGTAAGGGTACATCATCTAGATTCTCACATGCTCAAGAGCCATGCCAATGAAGAATGTCAAAACCATGAACAGGTAGACCAGGCTGATAGAAATGAAGATGATATTTCCACTATTTGAAAAATAGAAGACAAGCAGGCAAAGTGTTGTTTTGAGAAGGGACATGAACAAGGTTTAGGATAAAGGACAGCTATTCTAAAGGCATTGCTAGTCACATGCTAGTTGTCTAGGGAAAGCATAGAAGGAGCAGCTATAATTTTACAGTATGGAAGCAGGGAGTTAGAAAAACACTGCTTACAGAGACTGTGCCTCTCAAACAGAAAGAAAATAGAAAAAAATCACACCTCAGTCTCACATAGGAATGCACTGAGGACTGGAGCCTTTTGGAAGTCAGGGGCTGAAATATTAAGAGTGATAGAGGCATTAGAAGAGCCAGTCCAGGGACAATTGCTGCTCAGGACCGTGCTGTTTTGTTCTCAGCCTCGTCTCTGACAGACCTTCCCAGTTTACCTAGAGAAGACCTTGAGGTAAGCACACTTGAGCTTGCCTCCTGAAGAACACTTCAGAAAACCCAATGCTGAGCAAACACTTGCACACAATCAATGTGAATGTTAGAAGAATTGGGACTTGAGGATTCAAACTCTTCCAGTATAGTCAATGGCAGCAGCGCATAACCGGCAGGCTGAATTCTATATTTAATACTGAAGGTCCTGGTTTAATGGCAAGCCAGAAAACCCAAGAAAATCACTTTGCCCAATTAGATAATGAAATTCAAATCAGGTATCATTTAATATTAATGTTTTGTATTCCTACATACACAGCATTAATTTGTTAGCTATTTATCCCACTACTCACACAATGGGGTGGTTTGCTTGGGTTTTTTGTTTTCTATTTCTGTATGTAGCCTATTAACAAAAAATACCATTTGTGGTTCTCCACTGGTTAGGTGAGGTTGTGGGGTTGGGGTTTTTTTGGGTTTTGTTTGTTTTTTTAACCAAAGTATGATTAATAGAAAGAAAAAAATAAGTAAAAAAATAAAGAAAAAAAAATGAGCACATTCTCTTATGTTCCTCCACATGCCAGGACAGAGGTCTTGTCTATCCATAGAAAATTTTATTTTCAGGCAAGCATAATCCCTTAAAGCAAGAGTTAATGTAGTAGCAGAATGGTCTATCAATTGTTCTTTGGAATTAAATGATGATGAATAAAGTTTTAGAGATCACCATATCTCAAACTAAAAACACACTAAGTATTTAGAAATAATTTCTCACAGCACTGAAGAGATGCTGCTGTAGACAAGATGCAGTTTCCTTCAAAAATACAGGAACTGGATGGAGGAAATATTCTGAATCCTCAAATTGGAAGGGACATATTGGCAGCTGGCCTTCGGGTGCCTGAACTTCATATGCAAATTAATCTGAAAATAATCTAATAGCAAATGGCTTCTAAAGAAAAGAAAAAGTAACTCAACTTTTCCAAAATTATTTAAGCATTTAGCTGTTAACTGCCTTCCAGTGAGGGCATTTCTATCTTCTGATTTGTGTGTTGTAATGCCCTACTATTTAATTTTTTTTATATATCCATTAGTGCTGCAGAGACAATCAAGCTAAGACAGTGTAAATAGTCCCACATATTACAGAATTCAATTTCAGTTAGTCACTTACAGCTGTAGATAGCTCTGGATTTGGTATATTTAAATCAACTACTAATCTACAGAACCATTACTGCTGCTAGTGGTAATAGAGAAAAAATAATCCACCAATCTGAACCTCAGATGCCAGGATATAGTTACAGGGTTAATCAATATTTTAAATTGTACATATACATCGATTTTGCTCAAGTAGTACATAGAGTCGATATAGAAATTATTGTGATAGCGTACAAACCCTTGAAATGAGCCTTTTTGCAGCTACTTCTCATACTGAAGCTGTTTTAAAATTCTTCAGTGTATCTCCAAAAGTTTAAATGGAAAATAAACAAAACAACTCTTTCTCTTTTCCCCCCTCTACTTCTCCCTTGCTCTCAAAATATAACCATTTTTGCCAGCTCTGCAAATTCAGGTAAATAGCAGCAATGTGCAGGAAAAAGGCAAGGCACACTGCATATACATCTATTGTTAAACAAATAACAAACATTGTTCATTTCAGCTTCATTCAAAACACAGAACATCTCACTGGTCCTTGCAAATGGAAATGAACAGGAATGAAAAGGATTTTTTTGCTTTATAGTAGTTTTTGGTTTTCTGCCAGCATATAGATTCCAGAAAAAAAGGTGTGTCAAAAATGTTACTTCATTTTTTTTTTCCACCTCAGATTATGTAGTTATTCTCTCATTGGAGATCTGCTAGGTGACTTGCCCTGTTGTAAAACACATCTATGTGGAAACTGGTGTTGAAGTACACACCCTACATACTCTCCTCTTCCTATGATATGTCTTTGCTAAAGACATCTGATTGCAAAGATATTCAAAGCTAATCACATTTAGTTCAGTCGTACCACAAGTTTGATAGGTTCTCATGTTGGTATTATCAGTCTGATTGAGTTTGCAAAAAAAGAAAACAGTGATTCTTTGAGAAGATTATTACTGTAAAGAAACATACTGCAGTACAAAGCCATAACACATATGCATCCCATCTACCATTTAGAGGAGCCCTATCTTTGTAAATTAGGCCAACAACTGACAAAAGGAAGAGTGGGTACAAATAGGGAGCCCAGAAGAAACAGTAAAACTATTAGCCTAGGCCTTGGAGAACTAGGTTCAAAACTCTACTTCACCACAAGCTTCTGTATGACAGACAAATCACTCAGCCTTACAAAAGAAAGACTTAAGAGAAACATCTGAAATCTTCAGCTGGCATCCTGAACAGTCCTCTCTTCCCCTTCTCCAGTCCCCTCCCACAGTTTTGCATAATCCAGTGGCTAAAAATGCTCAGCCTGGAGTGGGGAAACATGGAGTCCTGTTGTTAATCAAAAATGTTTCTATATACTGTATTAGCCATAACAAGAGAAATTGCAACCCACACCTAATCAATTAACTTAGTGTCATACTCCTTTTTTCCCCTCTCTCCCAACAATCATTTTCAATAGGAGAAATGCATAGTTCCCTAAAGTCAAACAATTTGGATTTTTGTAGCCAGGTCAGTCTCCCGGGAGATGACATTTTGAATCCTCTCCAGAAAAGTAGTTAAATCTTTCTCTTACTACCTATGAGCATTGAATTGCAAGAATGGGAAAGAGGATTATTTCCTCTCTCCACTTCCCCTGTTTTTCTTCTCTTCCAGCAGCAGTGTGAGAAGAAACCACGCTCCTTCAACAGAGGACAAGGAGAAGAGGAGAAGCTCCAGGCAGCGCTCTCTGGGAACTCTGAGAGTCCATGAAAGATTTCAGGCACAATACTTGTCTGTGTATTTCTTGTTGCTACATGTAAGCAGCTCACTTCTACATATACTTAGGGGGTTTTGGTCCCATTAAAGGGTCTAACTTACCATGTGGCTTGTACAGGTTATATACACCTATCAGATTTCAAGTGTCTGTTGTAGGCACTCAACATTTAAAAGCAAGACAACGCATCTTCAAAGCACTTAAATATTCTGCTGGTTTCAGCCCTTAATTTCTAATCTTCCCTCATATCCATAGACAGTGACACAACTTGTTATGTGTTGCTGTATTAATGTCATATCAGTGCTGTGCACAAAAACATGTTAAACATTGAGATATTTATATACTGTACTAATGCAGGGCACAAAAATTCTTCATAAGGAGTGAGAATGGAAAGTAGTAAATTCTACTTCTTCAAGATTTTATCTAGCACAAAGTTCATCTGTGCAGGCCCTCTGAGCCATGTGTTTTGAGCAACACTTTAGAGACACTTATTCAGGAAGAGGCAGTCAAAACAAAATCAGCACCAGAAAACAACTTGGTTTGTAACACAACCTGTTTTTATTTGTGACTAAGTTATTTGGACTTTCTCTCCTCTCCCTTCCCTCATCAACAAAACACAGATAACAAAGAGAAGAAGCTTTGGCCTGTACTCCTGGGCTGCATCTGAACTGTACTTGCAGTAACTCAAGGGGAGGCTCCAAAACCATCTGCATGAATCACAAGGGAACAGGTCACTTGGGCCACAGCTCTCCCCTTGCCACATGCCTTAAGATAGCCTTATAAAGCCAGTGGAGCTAGTTACACAAAAGCATACTCCACTGGAAATATAAGCTGGATTTAAGTTGCTCTGCACTGCTGAAGCAGCACAAAGCTGCCTTTAGAGATTTGTGAATGTAGCTTATTGTTATACCTCAGTTGTCAATAAATTCTCCTCTAAGGAACATACACTTCCCTTCTGCACTTCCTATTGTGTGGATTATTTTGTGCTATCTATGCCACATTATTTATTAGCATCTTGCTCTTCCTTTCTCTTACTACGTTAGTAAACACATCTCACAGAATAAGGTGAAGAGAACAAGTTACTCACCACAAGCAGCACAAACCCAAGCCTCCGCTTCTCAGGGAAAAGCCTTTGTGTTCTCTGGCTTATTAAGGAATGAATCCTTTTAAGTACTTTGGCATGAAGGCCAGCTGGTACCACTTAGCTGGTACCACCAGCTGGTACTTAAATCCAATGCCCAAGGAGTGCAGAGACCTCATGTATATTGGGGGAATTTCTAGCAGTACTTGCTTTTGGAACTTTTGATTCAGTTCAGTGGTAGCCTAGCAGACATAAGCTAAGGATAAAGTTTTTATTAGCATAAAATGTATGAAGTTCCCTTTTTGTTTTTACCCTTTCCTCTCTCCAAAAATAAAAAATAATCATTCATCTGCAGTATCACAGCATTAATGATTAATTGGAAAGGACTGCTCTTTCATGTGGCCCTGTGATTGGTCTATTTGTTTTTAAAACAGTAACTGTGTGAAGATGGCAAGGTAGTTCTTACAAGAGCTCTTTAGTGTTGACATAATCTTTATTCTTCCTTTTGTTTGACTCTTAAAGTTGTTTTTCTTTTTGCCTTAGTAAAGTTTTCATCACTTTTATTTTAAAGCTTTTACTTTATAACATTGAGGTGTTTTGATTAAATCCTCAATTGGTATAAATTGATGTAATTCTGTAGAGAAGTCTATGGACTTCTCTAGGTTTACCTCCACTATCTGTGCCTTTGCGTGTTATACTCCAGACAAAAATAAACTAGTGCACTATGTTCATCTTATCAGACAAATAAATTGTCAATGTCATGATTTATCCTGAATAGCAGATGTTTTCTAAAAGAAGTTTTCTTTAAAATGAGGAAGTTAAAAATGACCTAATATACTGCAGCAAAATACTGAAGGCAATCAGTAAGACTGTTATTATTTCTTGAGATGGATGGAAATCTGCTATTTTCTACCTTCTCTTCCAATATCCCAAAAAATAATGATGTGATTTAAGAACATAAAGCTTGCAGCTCAATTGTGGCAATTTATGTTCCTGTAAACTTGATGTAAGCCTGAGCAGCCAATTTTTTTACTGCATATTGTAAAAGATGGTGTCTCAAAGGTCATGGCAATTTCCACAATTTTACTTCCAAATTTATTTTTTTTTTTAAGTTTTTCATAGGAAAGTGTTGAGATTTACCTCTGACACAACCTACTTCTCTCAAAACTTGAACTGTATATAAAGAATGGAAGGACTGCTGAATGAACGGGTTCTTTTCTGGGTAATATGATTGAAAGACAAACCTCGCATCATAAGGTGGTATAATGTACCCATAAACGCATTTCAATTCCAAAGTGGGAATGGTAAGTACCCTCTTGCTCTAACCTTTTCTCCTCTTTGCTGAATGTAATGTTTTCAGATTCTGTTGAGGAGTGTGTCTAATTCATTTTTCCAGCTTAGTGAGACTCACCCCGAGTCATTTCCTATTTTCTTTCTTGCTGTGAGTGGAGTCACATTCCCAGTGAGAAGTCAGCTCAGTTCCAGTGATTATCTCTGCTGCGTGAGCATGACCGGACATAGGCGATGGCCTGAGAAGATGCCTGCTCATGCTGAGAACATAGTTTAACAGTATGTTAATAAACACATGGGGAATGTGTTACGCAAACAAAGGCACATGGCCTCAAGGGAAATCCCTTTGCCCTCCGAGATGCAAAAAGAGTAATACATTTTAGGGAAACAAGGGAATAGTACTACCTTTAAGAATCAGCCTCATCGTAAACGTATCTAGATTTGCAGTGAGGAGAGTTAACATGAAGACACCCTGTCTATTATTTTCTTTTGCCCTTCCTTTGAAGAGCATTAAAGTTAGTATTAACGGGAGTTATATGGATTAAAGGCAGCTTGGTCTGTTTTTGCTTCTCAATGAAACAGTTATTGCAAAGCAGCATACCTTCAACTGGCTATAAATTAAATTCCACTAAAGTCCTTAAAAGGTAGTTGATTTTAACCTTAAAACTTCACTCTTTGCCTGTAAGAGACCTTCCACCTATAGGGTAATATTATTATGGAGGCTTCCAGTCACTTAAAAATCTTTTGTACAATCAGATTTTTTTTTTTCTAATCTGAACTATAACAAAGGATTGATGCCTTCTTAAACTCTCTACATCCCCACCCTAGAATCCAACATTAAACTTAGAAACTGTCTCAGGTTCTTCAAACAAGCTAAAATGTCACCACTCTCCCCTTTTCTTCATCTGCCCTCGTCCCCATGCCAATTTTGCACTCCAGCCACACAGAGTTATACGTTAGAAAGTCTCATATTTTAATATGTCACTGCAATAGAGAAAAATGTTAATCTTAAAGGCACCAGGAAAAAAAAAAAAAAGAGGCAAGAGTGATATGAAATATTCATCCACTAATTGAAGGCTGTTTCAAAATCGGAAAGAAAAAACATAGAAAGTCTCAGTACTTACACATACTCCCTTCATTCTTCTGTTTTCATTAACATTTCTATAATTAATTAGAGTCCTCAGGGAAAAAATAACCAACATTTTATATACTCCTTTACTTCTGAAAAGCAATCAAGATCTATAATAGCCTCTCAGTTCTGAAGTTTAATGTAAGCTTGTATGAGTGAGGGAGCCATAGCTGTTTTATTTTCCCTTTATACAAAAAAAAAAAAAAAAAAAAAAAGTGGCTTTTGGGACTAATGGCATTTAAAAAATAATAATTCTATGTCCCAGTAGCAAATAATACATTTGGAAGCCTAGGATGTATTAGACAACTTGTATTTTTCAGTCTAGAACTGTGTCATTTACAAGCTAGTCAAATTGTATCAAATACAACAAAAACCCTGGTAGCATTCTAACATAATTTATAGCTCCATGAGGTAAATATGAGGAGGTTTTTTTGTTACCTTCTGTTTGCTACTTTAATCAGATTCTGGGGACACAATTCCGCACGGAAGTGGCTGTAAATATGCCCATGCATTTCCAGCTCATGGAGGCAGCTACAATGCACATATTAAGGACAGGTTTTACAACCGAATGTGAGATGCAGAATGCTCTGATATTGATGAAGTTGTACATCTCTAAGGGTGGGATTAATCCCATCTAAATTTAGCTGTTCAGAAAACCAAGTTCTATAGGGTCCCTCTATAGTCAACAGAGACAGTAACTCCAGTGGGAGATTCTTTCCATGGACTTTGGACATTAACGTTTGTCTACTAATGGGCTGTCTGACACTGCACGCGCTTGCAGAGCATGCCTAAAGGGGGATGCTTATATTAGGCATCTAGTATTTAGGCAACCGAAGTTAGTAAACCTAACTCCATGCTGCAGGCCATCTGCACTGCAGCTGAAGTCGACTGCAAGGTTGTTTTTTTATAAAAGCCTGAGCTGGGAACCAGCCAGAGCTGGGGTACCACGAGGAGTAGGAGCCACTGCAGCAGCAGTGGCACTGCGAGTAGCTTGCCTGGGCACCTGCCCGGGGCGGCCGGCCAGCCTGCTGGGGGACTGCAGCCACAGCCCTGTGCTGATCCAACAGCTCGGGAGGTTCAGGCTGCCTCCTCAGCCTCTGCTCCCAGCTGATTCAGCACGATCCTTTCCACTGCTCTCTGTGCAGAGACAGCATGCTGAACTAACCCAGGGCAATTAAAAAAAAAAAAAAAAAAAAAAAGGAAGAGGAAGAGGAAGAGGGAGGAAGAGGGGGGAATAGTTTTCAACTGTGCTTACTAGAGAATTGAGGCAGGAGAAGATCCAGCACTGGGATGGTGTGGGACCCTGTGGGCAGGATTAAAGGAAAGAAAAGCAGGAAGGGGTGAAGGAGCTCCTTGGCAGTGTGGAGCCATTCAGCTGGTTTGGCTGCATGGGCTGAGCAAACCTGAGTTCTCTGCTACCCCGCAAGCCCCACTATTGGTATCAAGACAAGCTAGTTCATGGTTCTGCCCTAGGAATGGGCTGCGGAGGGTAAGTCAGGCAAGATAAAGCTGTATTGAGCCCCATGCATTGCAATGCACACAGTATAGCTCTGAGGATGGAGATCAGGGCGTTCCATCTCTTGATGACAGGAAAGAAAATAGCTGGGCACTGCAGCATCGAATCAGCTAATTATCAAATCCCAGTTTATGCAGCCTCCTTGGTCTACTAGTAGCTAGGGACTATGGAAAAGAATGCCCTTCATGAGCTGTATATACAAGAAAGCAATGTGACAGAAAGATAAATCCAGATACTTGAGCAAAGTATGTTTGCTGCCTGCAGGGCACAGTGACAAGGAAAAAATTATAGTCTGTATTGGGTTTTGCTGGAACATAAAATGCACAGATTTTATGCCCTCATGCTCCAGATTGCTCTGCTTGACTGACAAGGTGCACAGATGCATTGGTACCAATTTACACATCTTTTTGCACAGAGGGATCCAATGCTGCACGGCACGCGTTTCCTACCAGGGCACTTCCCAACCACACCTGCAGTGCAGTGTGTAGCCCAGCCAGTAATCACTGACTGACTGATGCTAAAAGGCTGGTCTGTGATCGTTCCTTCCCCTTCATTGACACACTGACATTTGCAGCAATAACCATTACCTAGCATTGTACAAAACCACAGTGCAAAGGGTTAGGTACACTGCACCGCTGGTACAATTTACATCCAGCCTTTGAAACCTCCTCTCCTTCCTCTGATTTGAGGTTGAAAACAGGGCATTACAGTGCTGGATGGACAAAAGCTGAGAGTCTGTTATGAGCCTCGAGGAAGTCAGGGCATCAAGCTTACTGCCTTGGCAAAGCGGTAGTTAGTCAAAATACTGATTATAACAATAATGAACAGAGGAACAACAGCCAAGCAATCCCCCTTTCACAAGCCTGATCCCGGGAACTCACATTTCTCCCAGTATAAGCCAGCTGCACAACTGGAGAGGCATGACCTCACTGGAGGCTGTAATGCATGACCTCCCTCAGCATTACTGCTCTGGACCCACTACCTTCTGCCCCACAACCAGAAATTGAGGGGATGGCATGGGGCAGCAGCTCAAAATCAGCCAAAGGCAAATTTTTCAGTGATTGATACTGGGGCTCTTACAGCCTCTGAAAGCTCCTGCCACAGCAGCAGTCAGAGACCGTGGTGGGAGCATCTCTCCAAGTCTTGGGTAGCCTGAGGCAGGGAACATTGAGCCCCATTGAAAGTACTTGACCCACCTTCCTGCTGTGTGACATGTTTGGGCATATTGTCTAGGGCAATCCACGTGGGAACCAGTGCGCAGGTTATTCGCTGACATCACTGCCAAGTTCTGTGTAGCTCAAATGACATTTTTCAAGGGTGCTAGAGAGAGAGCAGAACAAGTGCTTTCATGGTTTGACCTGTCTCTTTGTCTAGTAATAATATATTAGTGATTATACATGACACTTACATAACATCCTCCATCTGAACTGCTTCACTACCCTGTGGAAAAAAAAAAATAAAAGAAAGAAAGAAAAAAAAATAATAGCCTCTGTCCCTACATTATTAAGGGGGAAAGTAAGGCAACGTAAGGAAAGATGTGCTGGCTGTGGTGACAGCACATAGCTCATGAGCACATCAGGCAACAGGACCCACAGCCAGTCCTGAGCCTTATCTCTTCGCTTCTCCCATCCCACCTTGCATTCACAATCTTCCTTGCTATCACCCATTCCCCGCTACCTCTCTTCTCCCGTTTTCTCACTAAGATTTTCCAGCATTTACATTTGTTACTGTTATTAATTTCTCTAATGTTTTCTTCCTCAGCTACATAGTTCTCAGCTAGTACCTTCCAGGAAGTATTGCTTTCAGCAGTCTTGTTTCTCTGACTGATTGAACACGTCAACCCTCCGTTACATTTTCTCCACAGAGTTGGGGTAGTCTTTTGCTGATGCAGAGAAACAAAAGATTGACAATGCACAAGGCAGCAGGGACTGGATGTCTCTTCCCACCTGACAGGGCTTTCGTCACTTAGAGTTGCTCTCAAAAGCACGGGCAGAAAAAATGAGTATGGGGACTAACAAATAAAGAGGAAAATTAGGAATCATTGGCAGCATGCGAAACTATCTCACTCACCTGATAGACCTCCCAGGGACATCTTGCAGTTCTGCATCTGAGGAATATTTCTGTTTGGTAGAATGACAGGATGACAGAAGGCCCAAGGTGCAAGTTCACAGGGCCACCAAGCGAGCATTAGTTTCCCCACTACCAGAAGTCAGCATGGGACATGTTCCCACAATGCATGACCCAAGTCCAGCTGTACAACGGTCCTTCTAAGACTATAGTCCATGAGCCAAAGCATAAGAACATCTTAGTACAGATCTCAGTAGAATGACAGCCGAAATGTGCATTAACTTGGGTGCCTGAAGTCTGAATATTATTGTAGGCAGCCAAATAACTGGGCTTATTACCAGACATAGTGAAAGCTCTCAGAATTTCAGCCTTCATTTTCTTAGACTGGAAAAATAAGAATCAGAACATACACTCTGCAGGGCTTAGAGTACATACAGATTAAGATGCTAAAAACTTCCATAAATTTAAATCACCTGCTTTCCTTAGTATAATTCCAGACAGAAAAATACAAGGGAGAAATTCCATTGGTTTGAACCAAGAATGATACCCCGTTTTGCAAAGAATCCTTTAAGTACAGCCTCAGATGTTGTCTGAATATAGACAAAACTGCACTTTGGAAAATTAGTCCAGAAAAGACTTTCTCAGGCCTTTTCCTCCTCTCAGTATAGTCCACATGATGAGATTTCAGCTTGTCAAAGAGGCACAGTAGAGTTCAAGTTCTCTTGCACTCACAGCAGATCAGCCAGTGTGTTCAGCTAACTTGTGATTTGGTTTTTATTTGTAAAAGACAGCATCTGGTACTTAATCTCCAGAGTAGAAGCAACCATTTACAGAGATCTGAGATCACTTTGTGACAGGTGCCAAAGAGTCATTTCCAGAGCCTTGTGAGCTGACCATATGCTACATCTTTCCCCAGCTGGAATAAAGGCATTCAGCCACCATATAATTCATCAGCAGAGTAGGATAAATAGATAAATAAGTGATAAAATGACACTGTATATATCTATTTATGTCTCAAACTATGCAAATAACTGTATGCAATATAATCACTACGCAAAAAACCTATGATTCAGTGTTTAACTCCAGAATCATTAAAAGATCAGGTTGAATTTGTAGGTTTGCAGTGCAATGCATCAAATAAGAAAGACATACCCTCATACTGCTTCTTTCCCATAGTCTGCGTTCGATGTGTTACAACTCATACAAGCCTGAAACCATACTTATAGAAAAGTCTCTACCAAGATATGATTAAAACATGGGTGGATAATGGGAATAATTCACTGAATATTGAGTAGAAATAATAATAAAAATAGTAAATTATTCAATCATCAAAGAGTTTTTCAGTCTGATGTTAACTAAGTTCATGTCCCAAAACTGAACTACCAGAGAGGAACAGGAGTCTGGATGCTAAAGTTTTACCTGTGGGAAGTAATGAGTAGGACCATACAAAAAAATCACCATGATTTGAAGAACAGAAATGGTAGGCAGGTCTCAGTTTTTCCAAAGTAGCAGACAGTCCTGGGATGTGACCTCAGCCATCTGTATTCCTTAATAGAGGGAAAAAATGATGCATCCACATGTTGCTTTCCTGGTGGTAAAAATCCCTCAACAGTATAAGGAGTGATACCTGGGCAGCTATTTCTAGCACATTTTCAGAGGCATTACCTGGGATAGGAAACTTTTCTACATTTTTAGAAGATCTGGAGGGAGAAGGCAGCAGAATGCAAAGGATTTAGGGGACTTCAGGGCAAGAAAGAAAAATCTTGCCTCTCGTGATTGATGCTACACAAATGTTCTCTCACATACTTTGTAATCTCTAGCTCTAATTCCAAAGACTAAGGTACACTGGAAGAATCCTTTGAACCATGGGTGGCCAGTGACAACAGGAGGGAGAGGATAAGGAGTGGTTCGGGCTCTCCAAGCAGACCTGCAGGAGTTTATCCAGAGTCCTCCCCTGAAAAAAGGCTTTTCAGGATCTGGACTCTGTAACCAGCATAAGCCTAGCACTGACGGGTTCAGCTATCATTAATTTCCAGCCATTTGGGAATGGGTGATTATTTGACAGTCAGATGTGATCTGAGAGAGGTGCTATTATAATGTGGAGAGAGATGCTATTCTTGTACTGCAGCAGAGAGCTAATACAATGGCAGAGCAGTGTGACTGTGGTGAAATTCACAGGGGAACAGACTTCTTCCCAGGGCTCAAATTATCAGCACATTTTCATTGCTGCTTCCAGAAAGAGACATGTAATGCTGTCAGACGCTGTTGAGTTGGGAGTTTTTAAAAGGAGATGGAAGTGTATGCATTAAAGAAACCAATATTTACACAAGGACAATCCTCTCATGAAATATAAATGCTGGAATTCTGCTGGTTACAGTCCTTATTTTGAGATTTTACATGAGGGCAGTAAACTGAAGAGGATGACATGCTCCCTACCCACTAACCATTTTGATTATCATACATGAATTTTAAAGAGGATGGGTAAAATCCAATCAAAGCTGCATTTATAGATGCTTGTACTTTATACTGCTGTCCTTGGTACACTCATCCTTAGTCCGAGCAAAATAACTCCAATTCGGGCTACAGTTCCTTAAAAGGGATGTGACTTTAATGAAATAAAAGGCTCATCGTGCCAAGCCCAGGTTGAGAATAACACCCTATCCTGTTACCATTACAGACAGAGACAGAAATATATCAAAGTCGCCTAGTCACTTAAAAGAGAATTGGAAATAAAAGGGACGTGTCCAAGCAGTGCTGGTGGCAGGTGTTGGAAAGCGAACATCAGCGGGATCAAATAGGAGAGCTTTTCTCTGTTGCTTCTTAAAAGGAAATAAAAAACCCAAGACCCATAGATTTTTTATTAAATACAAAGGAAAATTACATTAAGGTAACATTAAAGGAAGAGCCTGGAGGTCCTACAGCATGGACTTGCAGAGCTTGGTTTACTTCCCTCCCAGGGCACAGTGCAAAGACAGAGTATATGGCACCAAGTCTTTACTAGCATTTCCCTATGGACTCCCCGAAGAGCTTCTGGGTGGGCTGGGAGATGTGTCAAAGCAGTTCACGGTGCGTGAGGTACCTTTCATTCCCTCTACCTTGGTACAACCCTTTTGTGATGCCCCACTGAGGAAGAGCAGATATATATACTGAGGAGGTTAAGAGTTCACATCTGCTGGGCCAGATTTGACGCTAAGAAGAAAGCTAAGCTGCTATGGTGTTGAGTACGTCGTTCTAGTACCCGCTCTGGAGGGAACTGATTTAGCTTCCATAGTTAATGAACTAAACTAGGGCTCAGGAGAACTGGGTTCATTTCTCAGCTCTGCCGCACGTGTCCTGTCTGACTTTAGTCGAATCACTTAAGGCACATGTACATCACACGATAACTGGGCCAGTACCGCTCGTAGCAGAAACCATTGATTGCATACAGCACTGAGCCCAAGCTATTGCGCTGGACCATGATGCTCAGTACCGTGGGAACACAGCTGACCGGCTTTCAGGACCAGAAGTGATTCATCTGCGTAGTGCTAGGTGAAATTACCAGCTTGGTCCAGAGCCAGCTTGGAAATCCATGCATTGTGCTCCACTGATCCATAGAGATAAGTCTGCACTTCTCTAACAGGTCATCAGGCTGGTACCCTCTATTATATACACATTCATATTGCCTAGTTGCATACCCTCCTATGAGCCCCTCTGTTCCACTGCTTCCTAACTTTACCCAATTTAACTTGTTTGGCAGAAATTTTACTTGCCCATTATCTGTGCAGTTATTTATAGCTTTTCCTGGAAAATTTCAGCCAATGCTTTTCAGTCATTTCCAAGAAAAAGGCTAATGACAAAATACATTATCCTCTTCATGACAATCCTTTCTTTGGAATGCTCTCCTGCTCTCCTTTTTGCATTAGGCAAAAACCAGAAATTTGTCTGGGGAGAGAAAGGAATGACTCAAGGTTGAGCCTTCTGCCCTATATGAAAATTAGCCCACATGTAGCCAAGTTAAAGCCTTTGAATAATTGCTGTTTGTGCATATCTATGATAGGCTGCTTTGATTTTAGCAGCTGAATTCCTCAAAGAGCCTCCACAGGATATGCTGGAGATTTTCACAGCTCCTGTGCTTGAGGAAGCGGTGCCTGTACCACTAAGCAGAGAACAAGGGAGCATGTTTAAGCCAAGGGTTATAGAAATGGCTTTCCCCTGTAATGACCGCTTTGATTCAGACATGAGTACTAAAAACACACAGGATTGTCTTTCCTGTGTTGTTGGTTCTTCTTCTGCTGGCATCCAAGCAGCACAGGGGATATAACTGTCCCATCTGAAGATGAGGAAGAAAGGGGAGAAAGGAGACAAATCTGTCAGAGTTGGTGCGGGATGCAAGTGGATATGGAAGTGAAAGAAGGTAAAAGGAAGAGATGAAATAGGAGCATGACTTTATGGTAAGTGGTGCAAAGGAGACCTAAACTTACATGATATTACCATGTTCGTTTTATAAACATAGAACTGATGCAAATGCTTACTCCACATATAAAAGGTATAAATTTTGGCATTTCCTAATGTTTGAGTACTATTCTTCCTGGGTTCAGTAAAAAACCATTTAGTATCATTTTGTTTATGCATTCTCCCAAATTTATCTAAAAATAAACAAACAAAGAAATGACAACAAAACATACACAGACACAAATTTTGTTATTTGGCATCTTCCTAAAACACATGAAGGTCATCAGCAGAGTTCAAAGCTTTACTGCCAACACACAGATTTTGCCACTGAGCTAATGGAGCAGCTGTTCGCATTAATAGATTGCTGTCCTCCTCGTGGACAGATGCTGAAGGGTGATGCAACACCCCATTCTGGCAGATGGTTCCAGAGCAGAGCAGCGACATTCAGGGATCTTGGGCTCAAGATATCTGCTCAGATCTGTTCATAAGCTATCTGGCTCAGGAGTGTGCCATTTCAGCTCAGACGCATCTACTACTACTCAGAAGCTTGTTTTCTTTTATCACTAGACTAATTAACAGAAGCCTGATCTTGCCTTTTCCTTGCTTTTAGCTCCTCAGCCAGTCATTGTACTGGTTTGTACTCTACAGGATTCTCACTCCCCTCTCAATCTTCTTGCCCATCAAATCTCTGTCTCACTGGATGTGCAGCCTCAGGTCCCCTCTGATTTCAAGACCCAGTGCCTTGTTGCTCTTCCTGTGCTGTACCCAGATGCCCTGTTCCCAGTCTGTTACAGAGAATCACAATATCACAGACTGGTCGGGGTTGGCAGGGACCTCTGGAGACCATCTAGTCCACCCCCTGCTAGAGCAGGGTCACCCAGAGCAGGTTGCACAGGAACGTGTCCAGGCGGGTTTTGAATATCTCCAGAGCAGGAGAAAAAGCAGGCTAAACAGCCCCAGCTCCCTCAGCCTTTCCCCATAGGAGAGATGCTCCAGTCCCCTCATCATCTCTGTAGCCTCCGCTGGACTCTCTCCAGTAGTTCCTTGTTCTTGAATAGGGGACCCCAGTTCCCTGGCCTCCATTGTCCTGCACCATATGTGCTTTCCAGGAGGGCTCCCACCTCCCTCATCCTTGACTTGGTCTCATGAATCTCCTGTTTCCTTCACTGTCTCTGTCAGATGTGTCCTCCTTTCTGCTTCACCTTCTCTCAGCTCCACCAGATCTGTACCCTACCCTCCCAGCTTGTGCAGCTGAATCTTCCTCTCCCGTGCCCAGGCCTTCTTTACCACTTCCAGCCTCAGCCCCAGCTTTCCACCCCAGCTGAGCCTCACTTTTTCTTCTTGCCCCTCTCCCCACCATCAGCTCTCAGACTAGTTTACACAAGCCACAGTTTTCACAGCTTCATAACAAGGACAGATTTCGATGCACTGCCAAAATGATGGCAGACTTCATGCCTGACACAAAAGCTCTGAAGAACTGAACCTTCTAAACTGCTTTAGCATGATCTGAACAAAGTGTAGCAAGCTCCTTTCTGCAAACCAGATGACCCATCTCAATGCTACAAAAATTTGGCCTCTTGCTAAAAGACAATAAATGGAAATCATTGCAATGCTCAGTGACTGCTGCTAAATAACAGATTAGGGAAAGGGTTGGTCAACCCTAAAATTGAGTAATGCCATCAAACACGCGTACACTAAAAGCTGCTGCAGATAGAGGGGTAGAGTGTAAGATAAACTGTACTGACATCAATATGAAAAACAAACAACTAGCCTTTCAATTTAAATGCATTTTGAATGTAGGTCAAGGAGAATAGGCCACATCAAAGTGGTCTAAATTTCACCTATACCTCTGTGCTTTGTCTTTCCTACTGACCGACTTAAGTCCAGACTTTTATGTCCAGCTAATCCATTCAGTGAACTTCAAGAGTTATTTAGTTGATGTGTTTCATGTAATTTAGTTGACAATCATCATTTAGCACCATCCCAAAACTGCAAATGGCTGTATACTTAAAAATAAACAAACAAACAACCCCCAAAACAAACAAACAAACAAAACCTTCCATTTCAGGGCTGGATATAAAAATGTAGCTGAAAAGTAATACTCTTGTAATTAAAAAAAATCACAAAACAGAAAGAATCACTAAATATGCAATTTGTTTCAAATGAGTCACTCAGATCCATTATTAATTGCACTAACTTTGGCTACTTAGTGTTTTTGATTGCTTTTGATATTGTTTATTTTATGATGTTTTAATTATTGTTGTTTATTTATTACAGTAATTGCATTTTAATTGTCTTTGGAGCAGCACCCTGACTGTCTTGGCAGGGAGGCACTAAATAAATAAAATCATTATTATTATAAACATAACCAATGGTAATAGTTTTTCACTGTGTATTGTTAGCAATGCAGAACGAAAAAAAGTATACATACATATATCGTCTGTAAGAGAAAAGCAGTAATACGAACCCCAAGGTTATATATCCAACTCTGCCACTGATTATATCTGTGACTTTGAAAACTCACTTAGCCTCTCTCTTATCTCCATTTATTCATCTGTGAAAGGATTATTATAACACTGTCCAATCTCCCAGGATTAGTAGGAGAATTAGCTAATGTCTTGAAAGCATTTTGAGCTCCTCAAATGAAAAGTGAAGAAAAGCTTTAATCTTTAGATTATTAATGATATAACAGAAAAACTGGTATAATCTCCTAAACCAGAAAGACTTAATCTAGTATTAATATTTTTATCTATAATTGGTGCATTTATATTGTCCATACACTTAGATATTAAATTTTTCATAGATTCATAAATAGCTACTACTAATAAAGGTAAAAATACATTCCAGAAAAAAAAACCCAGAATGCCTCCCAAAGTTTCCAATCTGAAAAAAAAGGAGGAAGATGTGTTTTTCCATACATAAATTGTTTTGTCCTCCCTGTTCCTACATTTGAATCCTTTTCTTTGAAAAAAGAAAAAAAGAAAAAAATCTCACTTTTTCCTTAGGCTGCCCAAAGACAAAAGTTATTTCTGTGGATTTACAATGTAAGAATGCAAAAAATGGGGGAAAATGCTGCATGCTACAATTCAGGCAAGACATCTAATTTTTAAAATCAAAGCCACTTTGAAAGTTACAGAAAAAGAAAACTTTGAAACTGACAGATTGGGGAGGAAAGGGAGGTTTAAAGTTGTTACTGAAATTTTTATAAGTTTAAAATATTCTGTTTCAATTCAAACCAAATAACATTGTTTGAGGCTCTGATTCATTAAGCTAGGCTTCGACCTAATCAACAGGCTTGTTTTGTTTTGT
Organism: Podiceps cristatus; assembly: GCA_000699545.1. Taxonomy (NCBI): domain Eukaryota; kingdom Metazoa; phylum Chordata; class Aves; order Podicipediformes; family Podicipedidae; genus Podiceps; species Podiceps cristatus. The sequence continues at coordinate 83,160 of KL260124.1, forward strand.
TTTGTTTTTTTCAGGCAGCTTGTTGGAAACTCCTAAAATTTAGTGAAAGGAACAGAAATAAGTACAACTTTACACTACAGTATTCTGTCCACTTGCTGGGTATCTTGTTGTGGCTTATATTAATTATTGTGGTTTAGTCCCAGACAGCAACTAAGCA
>KL260125.1:0-10430 GCA_000699545.1 Podiceps cristatus
CCGTCCCCCGCCTCCTTGATGCGGTGGGTAAAGCAACACAATACCTGCCTCTAAACCGTGGTCTCACTCATTTATGTTTAGTGTCATTGCTTGGTGGAATTGCACTGTATTTTGCAATTCCTCTCCTTTACACCACTCAGAAATTGTACTTTCTCCTTTTTCAAAGTTCTTTCCTTGTGCTTCTTCAAGCTCACCTCCCCTTCACCTACAATTCCTCCTTAAAAGCACAGAGCTGCTTCAAGTGGAAACTATATATCTTTAATTAACTGCCATATTCATTTATCTTCCAAGTAGCTTCCTCTTTCCTCTCCAGCTGCACTACTGCAATTTAAAGATTAGTAATTGTTAAACATCCATCACATGCAAAGTGAACTGTCCCTAGCTGTTAACAAGAACATAGTGGCCAGAGCCTGTCATTTTCTCTCTCTTCTTTTTGGGCACAGAAGTCCAAGCAAAGTAGCAAAGCCCCTATGCCAAGATAAGCAAACAGAAAGAAAAATTTCTGTCCCTCATGGTTTTAGTGGCCTAGGTAGCAGGATGTTGTTTATAGATCGATTTTCAGACTGGGGGGGTGGGGGGGGTGGGGGCAGGTCCTCACCAGCCAGGACCTGTCCTGCCATGTTCTGCCCTGTCTGCTCTCTGAAACGCCCACTTCTCCTGGGGCATCTGGCCCACCCTATGCCCTGACAATATCCTAGCTGACGTTTTTGCTTGCTTTTTCTTCAGTTTCAAGTATGACGCTTTATTCACCCAGCTAGGTAAATTGTCAATCATGCATTTCTACATCAAGGATACAAAAACAGAGTCAGTAAAGACATGTCACAGGGCAAAGTATGTCACTGGGAGAACTGAATTGTTTCCCAGCATCTTTTCCTTCGTTTTGTCTCTCTTTGTTCTTTTCTTTGGCTTTTGCTATTGAAAATCATCTTTATTCTAGATAAATCACAATGGAAACTACTAGAGAAGCAACATTACTTTGATATTGCCAGAGCAAAAAAAAAACCTGTAATACACCATTTTCATTTTTTCAGATGCCATTAAGTCTTTTTCAGATGTATGATTCCACTTATGTGAATAGTACTTATGCACACAGAACCCAGCTGAGACCACTATCTGACTGTCTGCTACTCAGCTGGTGACAGGGAACCAAGACACTTTACCAAAATGACTCAGCCAGCAAATGTTGGAGTCCATTCAGTCAAAAAAGCGTAAAGGGCAAATTCCATTTCAAGAACCATGGTTAAGTGTATCATTACAGTAAGATAAAATGAAAAAAAGAGTCCTTCAATGCAATAGCTCTATTGCTTAATCCATTACACAGAATTTCTTATTTTTAAACCTTAACCTGATCATAAGTGGAAGCTTTACAATGTTGCAGGTAATGGCTGTACTAGGCACAACTCAGGATGGCAGGGACTCAACATTGTCACTCAGGTAGAGAAGTTTCTTGTTCGGTTTTCTGAGTTTAATCATGAAGCTGCAACCTTGTGTTGGCACACATCATTCCCATCATAAGATGCCACCAAGCTCCCTTGTTGTGCCACTGAAGCACAGCTGTAAAAAATGCATTTTCCACCTCCTAATTATCTTTCTCAGTAATTGTGAAACTAGATTATGACATTGTTCCTCACTGCGAGTCATACCGTACAACCATAGCCAGTATTCATTAATTCTCAGTGGCTACTCAGCTTTATTGCAGGTTGCAAAGCCTGGACCTTTACTTGTTTGCCAGGTATCAAAGGCACATTTGCTTTGCTATGTTGTTGAAGTGAGTGAAGGGCATGCCTTGACAGAGCAGATACAGTCAAAAAAGAGTTTAAATATTACCATTTCTACTTCTACTTCAGACTCTAAAAGTTTATGCTTCCCTTTGGTCTGACATTATAATGAATTATTCTAATCAGCAGACTATTCATTTTATTTAAAGCAGTAATATTTTAACAGAGGCAGTTATTTTAATTAGTGAGGGAGAGCTATCTTAAAGCACATAATGTAAAAAGAGATGGCATTATAAATGTAGAGAGCCGTTATAAAAAAGCCAACACAATGTGAGATATGGATGGAAAAATCTACCTCATACACAGAAAGAAGAAACAATGCAAACTGCATCAAGATGGGTTCAAGCTTTGTCCTCACTTTTGTAACTGTAGTGTGGTAGCTCAGTGTGTACAAGGAGCCTTTTATGGTTCCTGCTCTAGATCTTACAAAATTAGATTACAGTTTTCTGCTAGTAGTTGATAGTTGCAGTACAAAATAAAATATCACAATAAACTGTCAGGTTTAACTTCTTGGATTAGTTTTGATACACTTTTGGAGAATGCCTATGTGCAATTATTATTTAGTTTGTTGTACCACAATTATGTCAATAAGAACTTAGTAACAGACATTCCTTTTTGCGTGCAGCCAGGTACATATCTGCTACGTACTTCAATGTTTTCTCTTCCACTTATGCTCACCTTTTGTGTGGCAAAAAGATATTATAGAGCATAAAGTAAAATAAGCCTTTTCTTCTCAGGGGAAGTCAGTGAATGTTTAGCTGCTAAACAAAAGCATTGCCAAAGACATACTGTGCTTGGCCTTTTTTTTTTTTTTTAAAATTATTATTTGGGGACGGGGGTGTGTGGGGCGGGTAAGGTACTTTTGGGACTGCAGTTGATAGGAGAAAAGTGACAAAAGGTGTAGCATTACTGAGTCAGTAAGGATCACTTTTCCTAAGATGTTATTACTGAGCCATAGCAGTTCCAGGAATCAACATACCATCTATTATATATCATGTTTTCAGGGCTTCTTTCTCACCAGGGTCATTAAGCTCCTGGAGCACATTTCATAGGAGACTGACCATCATCCCCACTGTCTTGAACTCAGTCCAGAATGCAATGAGAGAACTCAATAATGTTTTAGGTTATGTGCATATGTGTGTGTTTGCGATCAACTTTTATCCTCCTCCAGTTCACTTTAACCACATTTTTTTTTCTCTGTGTGAGAGAAAAGACTTGTTAGTGAGAGGGTAGCAAACAAGCTGCCTTCTTCCCATGTTAGATGCATGGATAATGCATTGAGGAATGGAAGAAGGAGGTGCTGATCTCTTCTCCCTGGTATCCAGTGATATGATCATAGAATTCTAGAATCATAGAATAGTTTGGGTTGGAATCACTTTAACCACATTTTTTTTTCTCTGTGTGAGAGAAAAGACTTGTTAGTGAGAGGGTAGCAAACAAGCTGCCTTCTTCCCATGTTAGATGCATGGATAATGCATTGAGGAATGGAAGAAGGAGGTGCTGATCTCTTCTCCCTGGTATCCAGTGATATGATCATAGAATTCTAGAATCATAGAATAGTTTGGGTTGGAAGGGGCCTTTAAAGAATCTAGTCCACCCCTCTGCAATGAGTGGGGATATCTTCAACTATATCAGGTTGCTCAGAGCCCCGTCCAACCTGACCTTGAATGTTTCAAGGCATGGGGCCTCTTCCTCCTCTCCGGGCAACCTGTTCCAGTGTTTCAGCACCCTCATTGTAAAAAATTTCTTCCTTATATCTAGTCTAGATCTACCCTCTTTAAGTTTAAAACCATTACCCCTTGGCCTATCACAGCAGGCCCTACTAAAAATGTGTCCCCATCTTTCTTATCCATCTTTCTCCTCTAAATACTGAAAGGCTGATAGAAGGTCCCCCCGCAGCCTTCTCTTCTCCTGCTCCAGCCCTCGGATCATTTCTGTGTCCCACCTCTGGACCCGCTCCAGCAGGTCCGTGTCTCTCCTGTGCTGAGGCCCCAGCACAGGAGGCAGCACTGCAGGTGGGGTCTCACCAGAGCAGAGCAGAGGGGCAGAATCACCTCCCTGACCTGCTGGCCATGCAGCTTAGGATGCAGCCCAGGATACGGTTGGCTTTCTGGGCTGCAAGTGCATATTGCTGGCTAGTGTCCAGCTTCTCATCCACCAGGGTCCCCAAGTCCTTCTTGGCAAGGCTGCTCTCGATCCCTTCATCCCCCAGCCTGTACTGATATTGAGGGTTGTTGCAACCCTGCACTTGGCCTTGTTGAACCTCATGAGGTTCACACAGGTCTACTTCTTGAGCTTGTCCAGCTCCCTCCAGGTGGCATCCTGTCCCTCAGGTGTGTCAACCACACTGCTCAGCTTGGTGTCATCTGCAAATTTGCTGAGGGTGCACTTGATCCCACTGTCCATGTCACTGATGAAGACATTAAAGAGTACTGGTCCCAGTACAGACCCCTGAGGGACACCATTTGTCAACGATCTCCATCTGGACAGTGAGCTATTGACTACTGCCCTCTGGATTCCTCATCCACTGAACAGTCCACCCATCCAATCCATCTCTCTCCAATTTAGAGAGAAGGATGTTGTGGGGGACTGTGTCAAAGGGCTTACAGATATGGGAATGGTTCTAAGCAGCGCAAGGGGAGATTCAGAGTTGACATTAGGAAACATTTCTCTACTGAGAGGATGGTCAAACACCAGAATAGGCTTCCTAGAGAGGTGGTCAATGTCCCATACCTATCAATGTTTAAGAACAATGCCCTTAATAACATTGTTTAACATTTGAACAACCTGGAAGAGGTCACACAGTTGGACTAGGTGATCATTATAGGTCCCTTCCGTTCCGTTCTGTTCCGTTCTATTCTATTCTATTCTATTCTATTCTATTCTATTCTATTCTATTCTATTCTATTCTATTCTATCCTATCCTATCCTATCCTATCCTATCCTATCCTATCCTATTCATCTCAACATTTTATGTTATAGCTCTTGCGATTTCCACATGTCTGTCCTTGTAAAATATTCAAGTGCTCCAACTTTCATTTTAAACTCAGCTAGTGGGTTAGGCACAAATCATTACGTTTATATTTCTTGTTTTATGGTGAGTACTGGGAGCGAGTAAGAGGTGAAGTCCGTCTCAGATCCAAGAAATAGATCCATCTCAGCTGAAGAGAGAATCTCTCTCTCTGTTTTGTCATAGGGTAAGGATAGGGCCTTACCTAGCCCTGGGTCTTCTCCACCCCCTCTGGAAAGGATCTCTTTTCTCTCCTTGGCTCAGTTCTCTAGACAAAACCAAAAAATCTAGATTAATAATAATAAGATAAAACAAGGTTGTTAAAAGAAACGCCTCAGGGATTAGAAAATAAATTATTTTATCCTGTTCTTGTACTTAAACATCAAAGTATTTTTCTTGCCTTCGACAAGGAAAATCACTAAGTCTTATCTTGCAAAGAGTAGTGAGAGAATGATAGGCAGAAAAAGTATTCTTATGAGCATAACTGTCTAGATCTTCCTTTTATGAATCTTGGAGGTAAAATTACTACTAAATGCATGCCTATATGTTTGGAGATGTTTTCCATACAGAGACATGAAGGAATGAGGGAAGAAACTGCCCAGACTTCAAGACTGAACTTAAGGGAAACATTGAGAGAAATAGACAGCAATTTTTCTTCCAGGTAGTGAGACCAGTTTAAATCAATTGCTCAGAGTTTTTGTTAATTTCTAGGCTTTCCCTATTGACTGGAACAATTACGGAGAAATTCTTACAGGTTTTCAATAGCTAGATACTTCCTGAGCTACAGGCAAGTAACACAGTTTGTGACACCAATCATAAAGGATTCTCAATGATAAATCATGAAGACAGTACTAAAGGGGAATAGGAACACGTATACTGCACAGATTCTGGATCGCTTCAAGCTCTGCAACATAAAGTGAGGGAGAACAGTGACTTCTCTGCTTCTGAGCTGAATATCTCTAAACTGAATATCTCTAAACTCTGAATAGCTCAACAACAACAAATAACCCCACAAGAAACCTCAGAAACTGTCACCCTCACAGTGTTATCCATTTGGTCCATGTGCAGGCAGCAGAGCTGCCTCAAATCCCTTTCTACACCCCGAATCTCTTGGTACTATGGCATCTATTTTCCTTCTGAAGGAAAGGTAAAGTTGCATGTCTCACTAGCATTAGCTACCACATGGACTTCCATTCATAAACCTGACAGTGCTTGAGGGATAGCAGGCTGTGCAGAACAGCTGCTACTTGACTCAAAAAAAAACCTTCCCTAGACCTGCCAGGACCCAACTGCACAGCATTTGTTGTGGGCTCTCAAAATGGAGCAAACTGAACCCTCTTCCAGTTGGCCTTCCTTCTTAAAGAACATCACCAAGCATTCCTGTTTTCTCTATTTCATGGCACTGATAGCTTCACTTTTAATACAGAATAAGGCTTGGTTTTTATCATATGAGGCTTTCGCACAGTGATCAGCAGTGACACACATGCAACTCGAAGACTTCACACGGAGACAGGCACGCAGCATGGAGTGCTTGTGGAGGATGCCTGGAATGGGGACAAAAGGGCAGAGATCTTTGTTGCTAAAACTCTGCCCTCCACCATGTGATTATGCTGTCCTCTGGGAGCTCCCCTCCCAGGTGGAAAATCATGTTCCTTTTCCTCGCCAGGCTCATAAAACTCTCTCCAAAAACCAACATGTTCATTTTTGGAAAGGACTGAATAGTAATAAGTTAGTTTTCAAGGACCATGAAGGTCAAAGCCAGGTCAAAGCCTACCATACATAGCACTATAGCATAGTTATTTACCTTAAACCTGGCAGCTATGCTTGTTTCTGAGCTCTGTGAGCAACTACTCTAGTAAAATCAGCAGCAATTGTGAAGTCCCAGGTGAACAATCACACACATCTATCTTACTCAAAAGAATTTCTACTGGAAGAAGAGACTTGTTGATGTTTAAGGTTATATTATTTACATGCAGAAAGTCTAGCCCTCTTGTCTCTTCAGCACACTGTTTTAAAGAAAAAAAAAATCAATATTGTACAAACACTTCCAAGATTTTATAGGTTTGTTGGGGAAGCAGTGCCTACAGCCTTCTTGGTTACTGTGAAACAGTAATTTTGCTTTACAGAGTAAATCTTGGTATGCTTACATCTTTTATCATTCATATATAAGCAAAACTATCTGGAGTGGGAACAAATCTGTGGGACTGGATTATGCCACTCTCAACGGCTATTGTTACAGAAATTGGCAAATAAAAATTTTCAATGGGACTAAATTAATTTATAAAAAACCAGAAATCATCTATTGACAGTAGCAAGAGACTATATGTGTCTAAAACCAAGCTTTGTTCCTGCTGTCCAGAATATGTAAGACTTGATTTTTTAAATCTTGATGCCTGCATGAGTATATGCCAAAAGACAAATGCAGGTATACCAAACCTGAACGCAGAATTCCATCTGGTTTGTAAGAGTTTTCAATATTTATACTAGACATTATGAAGAATGAGAAAACAGTCATGACAAAGAGAAAGCTTGCTTTATAGTACATAAGCAGTAAAGGCAAAGTAATCTAGACAACCCAAGACATTATTGGGTGTTTATGTAATTAATCATACAAGCCTGCACTTGAATCTTCATCTAAGGATTATTTCCTTTTGGCTGAAGTACATATACCTTCAGAAGATTTCAAACCTTTTTAACTTTACCTAAAAAACAGAGTATTACTGTCAACAGCAAGATCAGTTTCTCCTTTCCTTTCAACGACAGAATTTGCACCACAAGATGGCAACCTAAAGCAATCTTCTATAAAAATGACGTTGTGATGATGCCTGTTGTTAGAAATGCCTCCAAAACACTTCTGTTAAACCCATGCTGTGGATCTGTATTAATCATGCTTCTGAAATAATCACACCAACGTCTGGAAATCATGGTATGTATTTTGACTCACATCAAGGAGTCAAAAGTATAGCTATTTCTAAAATCCCCTGCGTAGTAGCTGGATTATTTCAGTAGAGAAATACCCTCATAATTGTCTGAGTATGGATAAATGATTTAATAAAGAAAAACTAAAAGAATGGTAATATAGTGAACCATCTTCTTTTTTTTGTTTGTTTTATTTTTTTGTTTTTTTTAAGTTGCAATAATATTCATAATTGAAATATCCAGGCAGAAATACCTCAGCATGAGCGTAAGGCTTGAATTCTCCAGGGAACATTTGCAGTTTCCTAGCAATTAACTTAGCAGTTATTGTTTTCTATGATTCAAAACTAATATGAATCCCCTAATAATGCAACAAATCTGACATTTTGCCCATGTGCAGTATTTCGGCAATTTACACTTATTTTAATTTCTATAAGATTATAAACAACTATACCCACTGGTAGCTGTAATACATGGAGAACAGTGAAATGGAGCTAAGGTGTTATACAGTCTTTCAGTATTTACATTTGTCTTTATCTCAATAGGAGATTATGATTACTACGTGATTACTGTAGTTCAAATAAGTAGCTTGTGGACGGAAGCAGCCAGTTCAATGTCTAAAAGCAAATGTATTCAGATTGTTCTTGAAATAGTACACCTGAGAGCAGCTGCATGTGGCATTTGATTCAGACCATCAAAGACACAGATAACTGAAGCAGCAAAGCACAAAGAACAGTATTTAATTAGCACTGGACATTCAGTAATTAAGAAAAGGCCAATATACTCATGAATATTAACTGAAATCTTAATAGGTTTACTATGACTATGATTGTACACTTTCTGTCCATTCAATCATATATTTACAAATAATCAGACCACAGAATTATATGGAGAAATAATGAACTATATGCAAACATTAGGAAACAAATCACAGATGACCAATATTGATCCTGTAATAGTTATGAATATTTTCAGTAGATATTAGACAAGAGCTGTTACTCAGCAAGGGAAGAAAATAAAAAATCTTGCCATTGTTACAGTGAGTTGTACACACTGGTAACTAAAATGCAGTATTTAGGAATGCTGAATGCTCCCCAAAAGACTGCTACAGTAGAGCATGCATGCGTCAAGGAAAATGACAAATCAAGCAAAATAATTTGGAACAAATGGACATATGTATTAAAAAACACCCTCTTCAATAGAAAGAGTAGGAAACAGAATAGAAAACAAAGCCCTTGTTTGTTCAAACAAATTATTCCTTACTAGCAATCTACTTGGCAAAATGAGTTCATTTTGTAATAGTTCTAAGTAAACATTTTGTGAATGAGAAACTATATGGAATCAAACCAATAGCAGGCTAGAGATCAGAACTCAAAAGTCTCTGGGCCTCTGTCTACAACAGTATCATTACATATTTTATCTGTCTTAATGCTACTTCTGTTCTAGCATGCAATATTCAATGGTCAGGAAATGAATGTACTCTGTGGCTTACTTTAAACAGAAGGATAGGTTTTAAAGAACTTTATTTCATTTGGGTTGTTACTTTTCTGAAGTTCTCCCTGAGGCATACTACAGCTGTGAGGATCAGACAAAGTCACCAAGGCTTCCTCAGCACTTAGTATTCTGCCACCAGTCTGATTCAGAACCTTACACATAATCAGCTTCCTCCCTCTTCTGTCTATCTTATTCAAAGCAAAATAGTTTGATGAAACATTGAAAATGAGTATATGAGAATATATAAGGAAGATATTGTGAGTAATGCAAATACCCGTCTCCTCAAAAGTCAGTAAAATAATGTAAATCCAGGACTCCCAAAAATCCGTTGTGCTTTGGAGTGAAATGCTAGTCACACAGAAAAGCTGCATTAGCTGGTAAAGAGATGGAAGATAGGATATTCTGCTACACAGGAGGCAGCGACAGCTTATGTGAATGCTCATGTAGGGTGAAATTCCTGTCGGTGCAGTCAGTGAGCATCCAGCCTCGAGACATAGGCCACTGGCCGAGAAGGCAGGTATGATTTGAGCCGAACTACAACTGTAAGAGCTGGGGCAGGCTCTCTGCCTTTGTACGTGTTTCAGGACTGAAGTACAAATGAGAGAGGAAAGGCAGGACAGCTAAGGCTGCCCCCAGCATGCCCTGAGGAGGCACAATGAAGTAAGGAAAAGGAATGACCATGTATTGCTCCATTCTACACACCAGCTAGTGCAAGCGTGAAGCTTACTACCACACCAGGTGTAAGAACTTGATAATGAACATCCCCTCCCCAGGCACTTGTCACTCACAGGCAGAGTGCCTCTAGCTGCCCTGCCAAAGTCACCTCTCTCTTTCCCCCGGTAATGCAGATTAGAGCTCTGGAAGAAAGAAAACCCATGAATACATACAGATTTTTCAAGCTACTTTTCTACATATAGATAGAGGTGACTGAAAGACCTAGGAGCTGACGATCTGTATTAAAGTCCTGCCTGTAGTGCCTGATGTCCAGAATTAAAACAGCTGCCTTATAAAATGATAAGGCATTAGTAATTGCAGGATAACAGATTGCAAAAGCATATTAAAGAGCTGCCTAAAAAGAAACCATACGAGACTAGCCAAATATAAAATATATTATTGTTGACACAGATTTGGAATTTGTGGAGAAAGCAAATTGGTTAAAGAAATTCTAATTCTGTCTATTGTCTATAGGCCACCATAAAAGGGGCTATATATTTATTTTTTCCTCTCTTTCC
>KL260125.1:15744-30265 GCA_000699545.1 Podiceps cristatus
CTATTCCAATAGATGAGGGTGAGGGTACACCCAGCAATCATCAGGCATAGTCAACATGGTCACAAAGAGGAAGTACTGTTTAACTAATTTGATATCCTTCTATGATAAGGTGACCTTCCTAATGGATGAAGGAAAGGTGGTGGATGTAGCTTTTCTGGATTTTAGTGAAGCTTTAGATACTGTCCCTGACAGCATCCTTCAGGGCAAGTTGTCCAACTATGACTTGCGCAGGTACACGGTGCATGGGGTGAAGAACTGTCTAAGTGGCAGGGCTCAATGGATTGTAGTGAAGGGGGCTACTTCTGGCTGGTGACTCATCAGCAGCAGTTTTCCTCGGGGCTCAATTCTAGGACCAGTTCTGTTCAACATATTTGTCAGTATCTGGATACAAGACTGGAATGCATCATTAGTAAGTTCACTGATGATACCATGCTGGGAGGTGCTGTTGATTCTCCTGAGGGACAAGGGGCCTTTGCAGAGGGCTTTAGACAGATTGGAGAATTTGAGAATCGTCAATGACAAGAAATTTAACAAGAACAAACGCCAGACTCTGCAACTGGGATTGAGTAACATTGACACAAGTATAAACTGGGAGAGGATCGGCTGGGGAGGAGCCGCGCCGAGAAGGGGCTGTGGGGGCCGGGTAGCAGGCTCCACAGGAGTCAGCAGCGTGCCCCGGCAGCCAGGAGGGAAAGCGCGTCCTGGGGTGCATCAAACACAGCAGAGCCAGCCGGTCAACAGAGGAGATTATCCCGCTGTGTTCAGTGTTGGTGCGGCCTCACCCTGCGTCCTGTGTGCAGGTCTGGGCCCCACCATTTAAGAAGGATGTGAAGGTCCTTGAATGTGTCCAGAGAAGGGCAGCCAGGCTGGTGGAAGGGCTGGAAGGCATGTCCTGTGAGGAGCGGCTGAGGACTCTGGGTTTGTCTAGTTTGGAAAAAAGGAGGCTGAGGGGTGACCTCATTGCTGTCTACGGCTTTGTGAGGCGGGGGGAAGTGAGGTGCTGATCTCTGCCTTGCCTTGCCTTGCCTTTCCTCGCCTCGCCTCACTTCCTATTTCTATACTTACTCTCCAAATGGAAGTCCATATATGCAATCTTTGTTAATTTTTTCTAGAAAACTGAAAAATAATTAGAACGTAAAACTGCTTCCTATTTGGGCAGTTTCCTAACATCATAAGATCATGGAATCATAGAATAGTTTGTGTTGGAAGGGACATTAAAGACTATCTAGTTCCAATACCCCTGCCACAGGCAGGAACACCTTCTACTAGATGATGTTGCACAAAGCCCCATCCAACCTTGCCTTGAAACATGTCTAGGGATCGGCCAACCACAGCTTCTCTGGGCAATCTGTGCCAGTGTCTCACCATTCTCAGAAGGAAGAATTTCTTCCTTATAGCTAATCAAAATCTACTCGCTTTCAGTTTAAAGCCATTCTCCTTGACCTATCACTACAGGTCCGTGTCAAAAGTCCCTCTCCAGCTTTCTCGTAGGCTCCTGTTAGGTATTGAAGGGCTGCTTGAAGGTGTCTCCAGAGCCTTCTCTTCTTCAGGGTGAACAACCCCAGCTCTATCAGCCTGTCTTCATAGGAGAGGTGCTCCAGCCCTCTGATCATTTTTGTGACCCTCCTCTGGACTCTCTTCAACAGGTCCATGTCTGACTTGTGGTGGGGGTCCCAGGGCTGGACGCAGTACTTCAGGTGGCGTCTCACCAGAGCAGAAGAGAGGGGGAAAATCACTTCCCTTTACCTGCTGGCCCCTCTTCTTTTGATGCAGCCCAGGATATGATTGGTGTTCTGGGCTACAAGCACACATTGCTGAGTCATGTTGAGCTTCTCATCAACCAACAGCCCCAAGTCCTCATCCTCAGGGCTGCCCTCAATCCATTTTGCCCGGCCTGTACCTGTGCTTGGGATTGCCCCAACCCAGGTGCAAGACCTTACGCTTAGCCTTGTTGAACTTCATGAGGTTCACATGGGCCCACCTCTCAAGCCTGTCAAGGTCCCTCTGGATGGCATTCTTTCTTTCCCATGTGTTAACTGCACCACACAGCTTGGTGTCATCAGCAGACTTGCTCAGGGTGCACTCAATCCCACTGTCCATATTGTAGAAAAAGATGTTAAACCACACCTGTTGCAATACTGACCCCTGAAAAACACCACTCATCACTGGTCTCCACTTGGACATTGAGCTGCTGACCTCAACCCTTTGAGGGCAACCATCCAGCCAATTCCTTATTGACTGAGTGTTCCATCATCAAATCCATGTCTCTCCAACTTAGAGACAAGGATGTCGTGCGGGACAGTGTCAAATATTTTGCACAAATCCAGGGAGATGACATCAGTTGCTCTTCCCTTATCCACCAATGCTGTAACCCCATTGTAGAAGGCCACCAAATTTGTCAGGCACTATTTGCCCTTAGTTAAGTCATGTTGGCTGTTACCAATCAACTACTTATTTTCCATGTGCCTTAGTGTAGTTTCCAGGAGGATCTGTTCCATGATCTTGCCAGACACAGAGGTGAGACCGACTGGCCTGTAGGTCTTCCTTTTTTCCCTTTATGTTTCCCCTTTTCCACTCACTGGGAATTTCACTGGGCTGCCATGACTTCTCAAATATGATGGATAGTGGCTTAGCAACTTCATCTGACAGTTCCCTCAGGACCCAGGGATGCATCTTGTCAGGTCCCATGGACTTGTGCACCTTCAGGTTCCTTTGGTGGTCACGAAGTCAATCTTCTACAGTGGGTGGTTCTTCATTCTACCAGTTCCTGACCTTGCCTTCTGTGACTTGGGTGGTGTGGCTAGAGCACTTTTCAGTGAAGACTGAGGCAAAAAAGTCATTTTGTACCTCAGCCTTCTCCATATCCTGGGTAGCCAGGTCACCCATTTCCTTCTGGAGAGGGCCCACATTTTCCTTAGTCTTTTATCACCGACATATGTATAGAAGCTTTTTGTGTTCACCTTGACATCCCTGGCTAGATTTAATTCTATCAGGGCTTTAGCTTTCCTAACCTGATCTTTACCTTACTCCATCTGCCTGGAGGTGTCGGCCACCGCTAGGGTAGATGGCGCAGACCCCCCAGCCAGAGCCGCAGCCTTTGCTCTCAGAAGAGTGCCCACTGTTCTGCCTTGGGGGCCAGGTAGGACAGGCGCCCTTGGCCTGTGCAGATGGGCCCAGAGGCTCCCTCTCGGCCAGAAGAATGCCCCACCTCCGAAGAGGTGCCCTCCCTGCAGGCCCTTCCATGCCAGTTGCTGCGCCAGGCCCCAGCTGCCACCCCATGCCCTGTTTGCCCACTCTGGCCGCTGGCGCTCCCCAGGCTGCTTTTTGTAGGCATGGGGGTGGTTGTGGTTGCTCTGGCAGTGCCCAGGCCTCATCAGCATCTCCTCAAGAGCTGCCGGCTCCTGGTGGGTCTCTCTGCTGCCCCGGTGTTTTCCTACTTCAGGAAAACCCCTGTAAGCTGAGATCTGCTGCTCAGCAGCTGACATCTTTCCCCTTCTCTGCTCCCATTGCCACTTCCCCCAGTAAATCAGGAGAGGACAGTGCCAAACTGTTTTGTGCAAAGGAAATGCAAAAGCATGTAGTAGATAAGAACTAACAAGCAAGTGTCAATATACTTTTCAATGTTCAAATGAAGATCCAGGAAGTTACAGTGGAAACATTACATGATTTCAATGATGGATGGAAAACTCACTAATAGGAACTTTTTTTGCTAAACTACCGTAAGTCCTCTGGAACTGACCATGCCTACATAATATGACCTCTGTATTGCTCAGAAATTTTAAAAAACACAATGCAACAGGATCTAAAAACTCCACTTTGACATCAGTTACAAGGATATATGCTCTAAATGATTTCATGTTTGAAATCTCCCATGAATTCCATCTAGACCGTAGATTCAAATGAATCTGTGTCCTTGGAGCAGAAGATTTTTTTCAGGAGTTACAAATCATCATTTGGAAGTTTAAGTTTATTAAACTACTACCTCAGGGATCCCTCTTTCAGGTCAGAAACCCAGCACCAAGTCCCATCAGTCTTGCCCATGCGAAACTTTTAATTTTTTTTCCTACTCTTTAGCTTCAGAGAATAAATGATCCAATAGTACAAAACAATGTGTCACATTATCAGGAGTACCACAAACTAAATGTATTGAATTGAATCAATGTGCCACAGTGGAAAGAAGTGCTCAAACTCATTTCAGGCCAGACACCATCTCCCGGGAGGGATATGCCTTGGGATCTGCAACCTCCAGCTTGCTGTATTAAAGAAATCAGAAAAGTTTTAAAGAAGATTGTAAGCACTGTGGTAGGCAGACCCTGGCATAACAGTTCATTGTAAGAGCACACTCTAGTCTTCAAAAGAACACATATATAGTAAAATTTCACAGATTAAATTGATATAAGCTTAAAACTGCAAAACACAGATTTAAATCTAGCAGTATTCCCAGCTGAGAATATGACCATATAAATATATTTTTGTACCTTCAGCATTCCTTTCTGATTTCCATGGTTTTAAAAATTTTAACATGTTAAAATATCTTAGTTATATATAGCTCCTATCAGTGCAAACTGGAAGGTTTAGCCACAGAACAGAATTTTTGGTGCTGGCAGAAAAAGTTCTCACATGTAAACATAAGTTTAATTAAAATAAATTTTAATAATAACTATCCAAAAATGAATCCACATTGTTAGAAATGTGAGCTTTCACCAGATTCAATACAACAGATATGATTAAAACAGGTCATAGAAACCTTACTCAGCACTTTCCTGGGAGCTCCAATTTCCCCTATAAAGTTCCAGGATTTCACTTACAGAACCTACTAGGGAGATGAAGATATATCTTTAGTATATCACACTTCCACTTTTTCCTGCTGTAGTTGCAGTTTCAGAGATGACAGCCTGGCTAGGGGTCACAGCCTCATTATAAATCATGGGGTACAAAAAATAGTCCTTCCAAAAAAAGGCTTTTATGTTGCTCCCTAAAACTTTCAGGTGCAGCACAGTTACTGTGTGAGTAGAAAAAAGGGTAAATAGCTGACTACAAGAAACTAGACAAACCAGGTTATACACTAGAGGCAAAGAATTATCTTTTCAGGCATGCAAATGACTCACAACAATAGTTTGCATTTGAGAACTATTTAAAAGACATGGCAATTTAATGCTGTGTATTGCATATGATGAAAACTTGCCTAAGGAAGGTCCACATTAGCAACTGAATTGATGATAAAGGTTTATGCAAATAAGATTGCATGTAAATGTCTGGTAGCTCATCACAAACAGTTTGGAAAAGCTGTTGATCAGTATTGAAAATATCTCAGTGACTTGCTGTACTTCCTGGGATTTGCTGTCAGGGCTCCATGTCCTGCAGCTATTTCTCTGCTTCTGGACATTTTCAAAAAGTAATTAAAAAATAAGAGCCCTGCAGTGTACTTGTGAAGCATGCATCACTTGTCATTAGGTTATGTCAGGTTTCATCATCCCATATCATTTGATGTATATTAGTCCAATACCATGCGTGGATGACATTCCATTATTAATTTAAAGAGCTACCATCTAACATTTTCAAATGACGGCAGTTACCAAAATAGTACACTCAGCAGAAGCCCTTTTTGAAATTAAGAAGTAATGGTTCAGCTCATCCATAGTTTAAAAAGAAAAGTTTTCATGGATGTGATCCAGCTATAATAACTCAGTGATGAGAAGACTGAGGAAGCAGTGATTTAGAAGGCAATCCAGAGAAAACCAGCATCCAAAACAAACATTCATAAACAGAAAAAATATCTTGTCACAATTAAAAACACCAATTCATTAAGAATACACAAATTATAATTTTATTACAGACATAACATTAGAGAAAACCAAAAGAAGTGGTCTAAGCAAAAATAACTCAGATTTAAGGAAAGAAACAAAACAACTACCTGGAAATGTAACAACTACATTATGTATACCAGAGTACAAAAGTTCTTCCCCCTTACTTCATTGAAAATCATGAAATATCATGGAATCAAGACACTACAAATGTATGGAATATTTTACCTTCAGAAGATTCAAACCACTTCTGAATTCTAGGCTAGATTTTCCCTTGCATTACACCTCTTTATAGTACCCAGGTGGCTAAAAGTGGTCAAAAAATCAACTTATAGAAATACCCTGAAACAGAAGGAATACCTGCAATGGAATTGAGGCAGTCTAAGGACTCCTTATCATTTTGGTGCATGGGATATAGCTTGAGAAGGGAGGAGTGTGTGCTACAGTGCTGCAATAGACAGTGTAGGACTGTAGCTTGCAAAAATGACCTTCTCTGACCACTGCAGCTGACTGAACATATTTTCCTGTTGCCCCAAGAACACAAAAGCCTTTACTACACAGTTGTAGGTTAAAAACATATGGGGATTCAGGTGAATGCAGTTGGCTGGAGTAGTGAACAGGAACTTAAACAACAAAAAGAAATTTAAAAATATCTTAACAACAATGCTTTATTTATATGATCAGAAGAAATGAGATCCCTGCGCACATGTGGAAGGAGTACAACATAGTTTCTGAAGAGATATTATAAGGTACTGCTATAACACTTTGGCTTCCCTAGAGCTACAGGAAGGCCATTGCCACACTCCTTTCCTCCTGGCCAAAGTATAGTATTTGATTCTAATCTTTGTGCATACTAAGTCCCACTCCAAAAATCTTTCTTCCACAGCCAGGTGGGCCTGCTTGAAGGCTGCTGCATCCTTTGGAATCAGAACAAGGTGACAGGGCCACTAACAGCATTCAGATGGAAGATACTTACTCTATACTACTCAGCATGCTTTTGTAATTTTGCTCTGCTCACTAAAAAGAGGTTCCTAAAACCAGGCATGTAGGAAAGCTAATGTTTTCAAACTTCCATGCAGCATAATTATGGAGGTGTTTAGAAGAATTCCTCTCATTTACAGTACAAGCCTAAATAAGAAGCAGTAGGTAGAACAGTTTGGGTTGGAAGGGATTTCTAAAGAGCACCTAGTCCAACCCCCTGCAATGAGCAGGGACATCTTCAACTAGATCAGGTTGCTCAGAGCCCTGTCCAACCTGACATTGAATGTTTCCAGAGATAGGGCATCTACAACCTCTCTAGGCAACCTGTTCCAATGTTTCATCACTCTCATTGTAAAGGTTTTCTTCCTTATATCTAGTCTAAATCTATCCTCTTTTATTTTAAAGCCATTACACCCTGTCCTATCACAACAGGCCCTGCTAAAAAGTTTGTCCTCATCTTTCTTATAAGGCCCCATTATGTACTGAAAGGCTGCAATAAGGTCTCCCCAGAGCCTTCTCTTCTCCAGACTGAACAACCCCAACCCTCTCAGCCTGTCTTCATAGGAGAGGTGCTCTAGCCCTCTGATTATTGTTGTGCCCCTCCTCTGGACCCACTCCAACAGGTCCATGTCTTTCCTGTGCTGAGGACTCCAGAGCTGGATGCAATACTCCAGGTCAGGTCTCATAAGAGTGGAGTTGAAGGGCAGAATCACCTCCCTCATCCTGTTGGCCCTGCTTCTTTTAATGCAGCTGAGGAAATGACTGCAAGTCTGCTCCATAATCTTCCCAGGCACAGAGGTAGTTCCCAGCATTCTCCTTTCTATGCTTTTTAAAAATGGATGAATGTTTCCCCTTTTCCAGTCACCAGGGACTTCACCTGACTGCCATGAGCTCTCATGGAGACTGGCTTGGCAACTTCATCAGTCAATTCCTTTAGGACTCTAGGATGCATCTTGTCAGGTCCTGCAGACTTATGTGTGTTCTGGTTCAAAGTGAAAGGAACTTTGCTCCTCCAGTCACTGTCTTGTGGTCTATCCAATCCCCTAGATGTGTGGGAAGAGAAATTGCCAGTGAAGACTGAAGCAAAAACATTCTTGAGTACTTCAGCCTTCTCTTTGTCAGTTGTTACCAGTTTGCCAGTCTTTCTCATCAGTGGGGGTACACTTGCTTTGGCATTCCTTTTCTGGCTGGCATACCTGTAGAAGCCCTTGTTATTCTTTGCATCCCTTGCCATCCCTTCCTTTTACAGAAGCTTTAGGATTTTATTATTATAAATATAATGTCCATATATAATGTGTTAACAATGTCAAAACATTAAGGATGCTTCACTTTACCTGTACTTAAATATTACAAAGTTATTCACTATGATGGCAGCAGCTTGATTTTGGCAATAAATCTATGTGATTTCAATAATACATTTTAAGCCTGTTAGATGAGTGAACATCAAATTCACTCTACTTTGTGCTTTGGCCTCCTGTGTGAAGTTAGAGTGGTTTTACATTAGAGAATATTTGCGGCTTGTAGAGGTGGTTCATACCACAGACATCTGTTGGGCAGCCAGATGATTCAGTATGCCAGTTGGCTCAAAATACTGTAGCTGCACCAATGCACTCAGGTACTGTATTGAGCCCTTTTGAGGCTGTACACAGCGGTAGTAATTTCTCTTCCCTTATTTAAAGTGTATGATTGAATTACCGCAAAATAAAGTACGAGTATCAGGAAGATTAGCATAATAGTGACTGCAAAAATCTCATTTACAAATGGCAACTTTTCAGTACTCCTCAAAGACCTCTTTGCAGCAGCACCTTCGTATTCGAGGGCTGGTGAATATTAGAAAGTGGTAAACTGTTGGAATTGTTGCTTTCCTGAAAGCCATTTCGTGAAGTGTAAGACACAGTTGTTTTTCCCCCTTAAAATATCATAGTCTTAAGGAAAGGTTTAGGAATGATTGGATTTGGGTTATATTATCCATCCTATGGAAACAGTAAAGAAGAATCTGATCCATGAGTCAACATCTACTTTCTACTTCACTGTAATTTTTTAAGCTGTAATTTATAATACCCTTTTTCAATTGTGGGTCACTGTGCCCTGTATTGATCTACTTGAACCAGGTTCATCTTAAACTGATTTGGGGTTACATAGTGAGCACACTGAGCAAACTACCATTTCTATTTCAGATGTTACAAAATCAGTCCCAGCAAAATACAAGCAATTTGGATATTTTCTCTGGATGAAGTTGTGCTGTGCTGCAGGGAACAAAATTCACAAGGAGACAATGTGGGTATAAGGAGCAGCAAGTGTAAACAATCAGCAGACCAAAGATGGTACTGCCTGGCAGCAGCACTAAGCACATGACACAGTCAATTAGGTGCCAGCTTTAATTTTATATTTCTCAATATCTAGCAATAAATTACGTGAACCTGACCAAATGACAATGTAAAACACATGTAGAGCCACTGTTGTATATCTTCGGATCAACTAATATAGCTAGTGTGTAGTCAAGGTTTTTTCCTTAGGTGGACAATTAGTTGAAACACATTGCAAGTTACTAGAAAGGCACTATGCACTGAGTGTGATGATGTCAGTATAAAACATGTTCACCAATCAGCCGGCACTTAGTTTTGCACCCAGTTTTTGTGTGGAGACATACCTGTTGAGGAACAGAGAGAAATATTGATTTAAAAGCAAAGGAAATCCTTTACTGCAGAGAATTACTACCAGAATGCATTCTTGTTTAATACCACTGTGAATTTCAAGTTTGTCACAAAGATCATTATCACACTGAACTTGCACGGCTTTGTAAGAACCAGTCAAAGACAAGGATTCAAGAAAAACAATTCAGTGCCTGGAAAATTTCTGACTGTCTAGATTGAAGTTTTTATGACAAATGTGAAAGCCAAGTAAAGAGCCTTCTTTATTTCAGACACTTTTCTTTCAGCTATCTTAAAGCAAAGACTATGTTAATAGCTGATCTACCAGCATTGACTGTCTGGATATACAAATTCTGTGAGAGCTTGCAGTCTCTTGAGGGTAATTTATACCGAAGGCTTGCGAGAAACCCTTATGACTATCTTCTTTGTATTTACATCATTATGAGTTAGTATTCTTCATATCTCTGCTCCCTCTAGCAGTCAAGCAATCCACCACACAGATGTTTAAGCACCACCTGTCTTTCTAAGTTCAGTGTTGATTATTTACCACAGGCTTCCAAAGTGCAAATCAGTGTAGGCATAATTATAGAAAAAAATATCTATTAAATGTCAAAATTCTTTGACAAAAACAATAAAAAAAATAAGATAAAGGTGTTTATGTTGTGAAAGAATGAGAAGAAAGAATTTTTACCAACATTAGGAAACATGTTGAAACAGTGGAAATAGTGGGGCCAACATACATACTTGCTACTATATACCTTCAAATCCCACTATATACCTTCAAAGGCTAATCTAACACACAGTTGTCTGGGGGAAAACACAAAGGAATCATAATCCTGAGATTACAAGACAAAAACAGATGTAATGGTACCTAGTTTTTTATTCTCTACATGTGAATGCACTTCTTGATCTCATTGGGGTACTGTGAAGGCTAAAATTGATCATGCAAAATCTCTGAGTGCCAAATACAACACTAGTTTGATTTTTTGCTATTATTATAAGATGACAGCATTCCTTGAATTTCAGTACTTTCCTTAATTTCATCCAAACTTCTGCCCTGTGACACGCAGCTCAGATGCAGGAAGACAAATCACCTTTAGTGTGACATCATGTCCTCCCTTCCTACCCTTGATGGCAGCAGGACTTTACCCTCATTTGTCTATTTGACTCTCTAAGTGTTAACCAAGATTGAACTCTGTTGCTGCAATCTGATCCTAGGGTTGTTTCTAAAGGCATATTAACTTTGCATAGCATAGACAATGATATGATGTAAAACCTTTCACTCACAGTGGTAATATTGCCTACAGGATACCTATGCTATGGCTGGCAGTGTTGCTACCAGGGATGCCCCTACCCTGGCAGTGAATTATAACAATGGAGGTTGCTAGTGGTGCAAAAATCTTTCATTTTTGAAAACTACTATCTTGCTTCTATGTATTGAGGCAAGTGCTGAAGTTTAACTCAGTCAGCTGAGTCAGCCCCCCTTTCAGTACTGGAAGGCCGCAATCAGGTCTCCCCGCAGCCTTCTCTTCTCCAGGCTGAACAAGCCCAACTCTCTCAGCCTGTCCTCACAGCAGAGCTGCTCCAGCCCTTGGATCATTCTTGTAGCCTCCTCTGGACCCGCTCCAACAGCTCCATGTCCTTCTTGTGCTGAGGGCTCCAGAGCTGGACGCAGTATTCCAGGTGAGGTCTCACAAGAGCAGAGCAGAGGGGCAGAATCCCCTCCCTCGACCTGCTGGCCACGCTGCTCTTGATGCAGCCCAGGGCACGATTGGCCTTCGGGACTGATATGGTTGGCCTTCTGGGCTGAAAATCCATCCTCCCATTTTCAAACTTAAAAAGCATAGTTGTCCTCAAATTTAAAGAACCAGGAACTCCTTTACCTCTTAGAATCATAGAATCATAGAATCATAGAATCATAGAATCATAGAATCATAGAATCATAGAATCATAGAATCATAGAATCATAGAATCATAGAATCATAGAATCATAGAATCATAGAATCATAGAATCATAGAATCATAGAATCATAGAATCATAGAATCATAGAATCATAGAATCATAGAATCATAGAATCATAGAATCATAGAATCATAGAATCATAGAATCATAGAATCATAGAATCATAGAATCATAGAATCATAGAATCATCTGGGTTGGAAGGGACCCCAAGGATCATAGAGTTCCAACCCCCCTGCCACAGGCAGGGACACCAACCTCCAGGCCTGGACCTACACGAGGTTGCCCAGGGCCCCATCCAACCTGGCCTTGAACACCTCCAGCCATGGGGCATCCACCACCTCTCTGGGCAGCCTGTTCCAGCACCTCACCACTCTCTCCATAAAAAACTTCCCCTTAATATCTAACTTAAACCTTCCTTCAGCTTCAATCCATTCCCCCTTGTCCTGCTATTATCTGTCCTTTCAAAAAGTTGGTTCCCCTCCTGTTTGTATACTCTTCACAAACAAGAGTTACAGAATAATTGTTTCTCTGCAATGATGCATCCTCTTCGTTGTCACAAGAAGGAAAACTCCTATGGGGCTTCCTCTGCATGCTCCTTTGTTTCATTTCATACCAAAAGGTCCAGAGGACTAATTCTTTCCAGTGCAGGATTCAATGGGTTTTTTTTCCCTGAACCTGAGATTTTCATTAGTTGGGACACAAGTCATAATTCACTGAAGTCAAGAGTAAATCTTGCATGTGAGGGACCCCTGTTAACAACTTCTAAAGTGGCATTATTTTCTTGTCTGTTCACTGTTTCATCCCCTTTGCTACACTTTCGTCTCTTATTATAGACACTAACTATGCATTCTGTATATAGTGGTTTGAATACTTCTACTATTCTGAGCAGGCACAGATGCCAATGTTTTCTCTACAATTCTAAATTCAAGAGGTATTTGTAATGCAAAATTTAATATTTTCTTGTTCTAACTTCATTACTCACACTCATGATTGAATAAAAGGATTCAGAGATCAATACTCTCAGTAACACCAGTTCACATACCAATTCATACAACTCCTA
Source organism: Podiceps cristatus (assembly GCA_000699545.1). Taxonomy (NCBI): domain Eukaryota; kingdom Metazoa; phylum Chordata; class Aves; order Podicipediformes; family Podicipedidae; genus Podiceps; species Podiceps cristatus. Next base: position 28,204 of record KL260125.1, read on the forward strand.
CTACTTGCCTAACCATGCAGTCAGGCAGCCACAATATTTGAGCTACACTTCATACCTGGTGCTACGTAAGAGCTATCAATGACACCATTAACAAAGGCAGAGCGTCTATATACCTCATTCAAAATGAAAGCCCCTCACACCAGTCCTGCCACTGTTAATCCTGCTAATCTAGACAGATACTGGTCTCTGTCTTCCCAAAAGAATATCTGTCACAGATACCACTGTAGAATGCTTGTCATTTAACAATGTGGAATTAGCTTTCATTGAACCCCCAAAACCAAATAACCCCTTCTACAGTTTGTGAAAAGGCATGTGTAATAAAAGTTGTCTCTCTTTTTACTCAACAGATGAAGTAGAAAGCCCATCATATCCGTATCCAGATAGCCTTGCCTAAATCAACATGGAGCTAGGACAGATAATACAGAACGAGGTACAACCTTTGATTTCCAGTCTTGTTTTGCCTTTAGCAAACAACTTTTTTTTTTTTTTTTCAGTTCTATAGATCTTTGTTGACTGCAGTGAGCAAACCTGAAAAATATGTTTTCATATACATTTAAATAATGAATATCACATCAGCCATTTAAAAATGGTGTACCTTTTCACTTTACCACAACTGCACATAGATTTCCTTTTTAAGTTATCCCAGCTATCCTGTATTAGCACCATTCTGCCACAAATTTGATTTCTGAGCACAGAGCCCTGATTTCGTCTGATGTATATTCCTAACAGCTAAACCTGAATCCTTTGACTCAGTTTTCCGGTGACCATCCTTCACCCTTGACAAATCAGAAAGATTTTTAATCACTTTGTTCTTGGTAGAATTTAAATTAGCTGTAGAGGCAGAGGGCCAGTCTATTAAAGCAATGCATTAATCCGCTACACCGCATTCAGGCAGCAATTTCAGTTTCTAAAAATATGCCCATACATTCAGAGTTTGGGTTTTTTTTGATTGTTTATTTTGAAAGAAAGTTTTGGGTTAACCTTGAAGTTCAATAGATGTCAATGTTACAGAGGTAAGCTTACTATGATGGGGAGACCAACTCTTGTTAAGGGTCACAGAATCACAGAGCAGTAGGGGTTGGAAGGGACCTCTGGAGATCATCTAGTCCACCCCCCTGCTGAAGAAGGTTCACCCAGAGCAGGTTGCACAGGATGACATCTAGGTGGGTTTTGAATATCTCCAGAGGAAAAGACTCCACAGCCTCTTTGGGCAGCCTGTGCCAGGGCTCTGTCACCCTTGCAGTAAAAGAGTTTTTCCTCATACTCAGACAGAGCTTCCTGTGTTCTAGTTTGTGCCAGTTACCCCTTGTCCTGTCATTGGGCACAACAGAAAAGAGTCTGGCATCATCCTCTTGAGACCCACCCTTGAGTTATTTGTAAGTATTGATAAGGTCCCCTCTCAGTCTTTCCTTCCTCAGGCTAAACAGCCCCAACTCTCTCAGCCTTTCCTCATAGGAGAGATGCTCCAGTCCCCTCATCATCTCTGTAGCCCTCCACTGGACTCCCTACAGTAGTTCCTTGTCTTGAACTGGGGAGCCCAGAACTGGACCCAGGACTCCAGATGGGGCCTCTCTGGGGCAGAGAGGAGAGGCAGGAAAACCTCTCTTGACCTGCTGGCCATATTCTTCTTAATGCACCCCAGGATGCCGTTGGCCTTCCTAGCTATGAGGGCACATTGTTGACTCAGTTTGTCTTCCACCAGGACTCCCAGGTCCTTCTCCACAGAGCTGCTTTCCAGGAGGTCAGCCCCTAACCTGTACCCGTGCATGGGGTTATTCTTTCCCAGGTGCAGGACCCTGCACTTGCCTGTGTTGAACCTCATGAGATTCCTCTCTGCCCAGCACTCCAGCCTGTCCAGGTCTTGCACAGCATTCTGACATATCACCCACTCCTCCCAGTTTTGTATCACCAGCAAACTTGCTGAGGGAGTACTCTGTCCCATCATACAGGTCATTGATAAAGAAACTGAACAAGACTGGGGCCAGTACTGATCCCCGGGGAACATCACAAGCTACGGACCTCCAACTAAACTCTGTGCCAGTGCTTCACCACCCTCATTGTA